>WBNO01000058.1:361033-569402 GCA_013400575.1 Peucedramus taeniatus
CGGACGGGGCTGCGCTCCCGAACTTCGCGTCGCGGCGCGCCGGGCGGACGCGGCAGCGTTCGTGCCCCGTACACCTGTGCGTTCGTGGGCGCCGCGTGTCCCGGCCCCGCAACGCGGAGCGTGAGCACCGGGCCGAGGTGTGTGCGCACGGGGGAGGGCGAGCAGGCGGCTTGGGAGTTAACGCTGGAAAAGGCGCTTTTTCCTCCGGCAGGGTCTGCCCGGAATTTTTAACTTTCTGGAGGGAAACTTGCGGCGTTGGCTCGAATTTTGTTTTCCTCTTGGCATCCCAGCAGCGCTTTCTTGCCGCTGTAGTACGAGCTGTGCCGGCTCAGTCGCCCAGGGAGGGCACGGGCATCGCCCCCCGCTGCATCGCCCCTTTGCTGTGAATAAAACATTAAAAGGAAAATTTTTTAGTCTTTGTAACTTCGCTTTTTTTTTTTTTTTCCTTCCCTCCCTGGTGATGCAAAATTTATGCTGTTTGGGCGGTATTGGTGCAACAGCTCCTCGTTCTCACAATTTAGTTTATATTTTGGGGCTTTATGTAACAGAGAGAAGGAAGGATACGTTTGGTGAGAAGCGAAAGGAGCGTGTCCTGGCTTTGCCTGCCTGATTGGGCTTTGAGGGCGGTTTTTGATCTTGGGACACAGTTTACTTTTTCGCTGTGTGATTGTTTCCTAACCCTCGAAATCGGGAGGGGTGAAATGCTGGGCTGCTGCTTTCTTTTGTAGATTTTCCTGCGGTTTGAATCGGTAAATCCCTGCTGAAGAAGAATGGCATTCCTCGTTTCACAGGCGCTGCTTCTCTGTTACCTTTTTGCCTTGCCTCCCTGTTTACACGCAGCCTGACTGTTCGCCTCACTTGATACTTTTCTGTCTCACACTTTTCCCGTAGCCTGCCCTGGTTTTGGGCAGCAGCCGTCCCCACTGGGATGCTCCCGTGCTCTCCAGCAATCCTTCCCACCGCTCGGACCGGGCTGTTGGCGTGGACGATCACAAAGACTCTCCATTGCTGGATTGTGAAAATAAAAAGCATTGGTCCAGGGCTGCTCGCCTGCCTTCCTGTCGTCTCTGGGGAAGCCTCCTGGATCTCTGCTGCTGAAAAGCCTCTGTGCCCTGCACTGTGCAAAACAGAAAATCCGTTTATTAAAATAGAAGGGTTGGAGTGACATATCCTATTTGGAGAGGTTTAGACACTGCTGTTGGCACTGGCAGCTAGTAATGATTGAGCCTTGCTACTTTGGGCTTTCTGGTATAGCAAGGCAGGCTGGACAGGGAGCCATGGTTTGCAAGTATTTAGGACCCCCCCAGAATTTGGGCTCTCTTGGCTTTTGGGAGCAATAGGATGGGGCTCTGGCTGGCGCCCTCATTTTTGGTGCATTGAGAGAGATGGTGATGCCGTTGCTCATGCTAGCAAGCTGTTGGCCAAACTTTGGATTTCATTATCCTGTGTGTAAATATGTAAACACTTTGGGGTTTTCTGATTTCTTCTGTCTCCGTGCTTGGGCATATAATGTTTGCAGTGCACAGCTCAGTCGGGGTCACGTGAGCCAAACAGCTTGGGCTGTTACCTGGAAGCTGGCGAGTCTTTGTTCTGCTTGAAAATAGCTGATAAATTAACTCCATTTTCTGATATGTGGGGTTGGTGAGTTGTTAAATAATTACAGCCAAATTAACTTAGTCCTGTTTGAAGTATTCAGCTGTTCTGAGAATAATTGTACTTCAAATATTTTTGCAGTTTATTTTTTTCTTTTTTGTCAATTTCCTTTTTTTTCTTTTTTTTTTTTTATTTCCCAGTGAGAAGCGTGTTCAGGCTAATGTATGGGCAGTGTTTAATTTTTTTACTTGACTCCTGTCTGGGCCATGTCAGATGGGCCATGCCACACGCCTTCAGAGAGATGCAGCTCCTTTCCTTTGCTACAGCCCTCCTTGGCACCTCTCCCGTTTATTCCGCCACGATGTCTATTTGATGGTTAAAATTAGGCTGAGCTCTGAGTGCCTTTGTAAAGGCACGATAAATATTGACCGGGAGTTTCAGCCTGTCACTGCCATAGAGGGCCTGGCCCCTGCACGGGGGTCGTTCCGCCTGCGTCTTTTCACCAAAGGGGAGCGGGCGCTGCTGTGGGCTCAGCACCCTCCTGGGTGTCCCTCCCGTGCCACACAGCCCTTCAGGTGTCTGCAGGGACATCTCTGCATGCTGGCCAGGGCAGCCTGCTGCTGTCCCCGCGTGTCCCCTGAGAGCAGTGCGAGCCAGCGCCGCTGCAGGGCAGAGGAGCCTGGTTCTGGCGCCGCTCTTGGGGCGTCCCCAGGGATCCTGGGGCAGCTCTGGCACGGGGTTTGCGCCACGCAGGCTCCGTGCCTGCACCTGCCCTGCCGAGACCGGCACTGCTGCGTGCCCCAGTGACTGAGTTGTGACTTTGCTTTTAAAAAAAGAGGCGGTAATTGATGTTTATGTGTATGGAATTTGGCACTAGGAGCTGTGCTTGTAATTAACATGAAAACAGTAATAATAAGGACCTGAAATACATGCCTTATGAGTAAAGCAAATGAGACTTGGCAGTAGCAGCTCATGAGGGGGGGGAAGCCTTTCTCCTGAGCCTTCACAGTAGTGAAGTGGGATGGGTAGCAGAGAAAGGCACGTTTGGTCAATGGCAGCAAAGGGCCCAGCACCCTGTGGGTGCTCCTGGCTGAGCCCCAAGTGCTGCATTGCACTCCTGACCATAATGCCAAGTTGTTCTGAAATACGCCCTCTATTTTCTAGCAGGGCATTAGCCACACACCTTAATGGAATTCAATGTTTTATTCTAGTTTTCAGGGGATTTTAGTTTGGTTGGGTTTTTTCTGTTGTTTTGTTTTTCAATTCAATTTAAGCAAACCGCAGCATGTTGACTCGCCCTGTATCTGGAAGCACAGGGCGTGCACATCTTCCAAAGGCTTTTCGGAGAAACACCTTTCTGTAGGTGCTGGCCAGAGCCGGGGAGCTGCTGGGCTGAGTGCTGAGCATTTCCTGGGCGGTGGTGGTGGGGCTTGCGGAGTGGCCAGCCCGCAGCCTGGCTCTGTGAGCATCTCTAGGTGGCAGCAGCCCCCAGGAGCTCCCGGCGTGAGGACGGACCGCCCGGAGCTGGGGCTGTGATTTCCCAGGCTCTGGTCCTCCTGCTCAGCTCTCCTCCACACCCCTTTCCCAGGCCGAGGAGCGGCTTTTCAGGTGGCTAGCGGGGAGTCAGCCGTCCCTGGAGTCCCGTCCCCACCTCTTGTGCCCCTGCACGTGTGTAAGAGCACACTGGGAGAGTAACCCAAGCACTGAAGTGCTAAATATGAGCAACCAGAGGAGCTCAGGTGACTAGTTCAGGACGACTCGTTAAGATAAACAGTAAGTCAGTACCAGACTGATGACTGGGTGCTGAAGGTGAATAAGTTCAAACTGGGAATATAGTGCTTGGTCCTACTAGTGTAGGAACTGTTGTGATAAGCTAGGAAAGAAAGTAGAAAACCACTCAGCAGCTCAGATCAGATGGTCCTTCTGCAGTACGTATACTTGCTCAAAAAGCATAGGTTTCATTTCTTTTTTCTGTTTTTGCATGACAACAACCCCTCTCCTGATTTTCTTAGGACAGTAAGGGTGAGCCAGTACATGGTGGTTGGTGTGGGGCAATAGGATGGTTCCCTGGAAGCTTCTGAACTTTGTGTCCTGCCTGTGCAGACTGGGGTTTAGTGCTGTGCAACCAGGCATTTATGCTCTTAAAACCACGGGCAAGTGATGGCAGCTCCGTGGAAACAGCTAAGCCAGGTCTGCCCTTGTGGACTCTGCACATTCTCAATGCACTGAGGCAATTTTGCTGGGAAAGGAGAGGGGGGCTTGTTCCTGGGATTTGGTTTTTACTGTGGCAGGAGCAAAGGCAGGATGAGGTGAGTGCAGCTGGGCTGTTTCCCATGAATCACTTGTGTGCTGACAAGTCCTCGGGGTGTGCAACAGGCTCTGATTTTCACTGACTTAAAGGTTCTGCTTTTGCAAACAAGTGCAGGGTCCTGGTGGATTTTATGTGTGCCCACATAACCAAAGCTGAATTACCCCATGGGAGTACGCAATCTGCCAGAGAGATTCATCATTTCAGCAACTTTAGTTAATATTTGTTTAGCGACTTCTTGTTTTGGAGGACCAGTTTAAGCCATGCTTGGTGGCAGTTCCCTTGTGATGAGCTGTGTGTCCACGTGATAAATGGTCTCATTTCTACTGACCGCTACCTCTGCTGGGCACATGGGCACATGCCAAGCCTCCTGAAGTCTTTGAACAGCTGCTGCTATATATATCTCCTGATTTTCTTTTTTTTCCCAGACTGCCAGGGAAACTTGTCCTTCTTCCCACTTTGTATAAAGGGTGTGCAAAGTCCAGGGCAGATGAATATTTGCTCGTGCATCAGTGATTCGTGAGGGTCTGATGTTGGCTGATGTTTGGGCAGCAAAGTCAATAATTCAAGCTGCAGGAGCACATACTGGTCACGCCATAAGCTTGTGCTGAATACCAAGAATATAAATATATATGAGGAATAGAAATTCATACTGCAAAGAGTATCAAAAAATATTTTTCTTTTCTGGTGGTAACCGTTTCTTGTTTCCATGCCTAAAGCCTATAAACTTTAGCTTCTGACAAAGTAGCAGGTAGGAAAATCAAGTAAATAAAAGGCAAAGTAAGCCTCAGACTTTTAGCAGATACAGTTCTTTTTGAACTATAAAAAAATGATCAGTCATTGTATAAGTGTTCCTGTAAAGTCCTTTTTAGTGACTTCTAAGATTATACTCGTGTTATGTTCAGCTCCTTTCTCTCCCAATGTCTGTGCAGCTACACGTACAATAACTGAATGGGCATTTATAGCTTGATCTTTCTTAATCTCCTAATAAGTCAGCAGTGCAACGTGGGCTCTTGTCACATGGTGACATGCTCCTTGTGTCTCATCACCAGCTGCTGTTGAGCTTACAGAAATACAGAGCTTGCAGAAGTCTTCTAAAATCCCACTCGAGACTATCCCAAGCTCAGAGCAGTGCTGGCTGTGGTACCATGGTCTGAGGTGCCCCATGGCAGGCAGGTTTCCCTCCTAGCCTGTGTTCCCAGAGGAACCGAGGAAGAAGCTGGGCTGTGGGATGTGCTGCTGATGGGCTTTAAATTCATGTGCAGAGGCTACTGTGGCACTGCAAGGCATTCTGTGACCCTTTGCCTGCAGCTGCTTGACTAAACTGCCTAATAAATGTCTATTAAATAGAGTTGTGATACCTGACCTCTCCCTTTTTCTCACCCCTCCCGATTGTGATTCATGTAGGAAATGGATCGTGCCAGAGGGAGGTTGAATAAGAAAGCTTGCATGCTCTAATCTAAGAAAAAAACAAACAAACACCCCTTCTGAACAAAATTGGGTTATGGAAAAGTTGGAAAAGCCCAAAACTGTGAAACAGTGGCACAGCCTTGGCTGTAGCATTGCTGCGAGAGCAGGACACTCTCGTGTCCCGGGTTGGTGATGATACACTGGCTAAAGCTCTGAAGCCTATGCCTGTCTTACTGACTTTAGCTGCAGCTTGGCTCTTTCTGCTGCACTGAGACTCTCCAAATGGTGTTTTCATCCCTTTGTCTCCTGTTTTCCCAGGAAAGCCCCTCCTAGAGGGCAGGCACCTCTTGATTGCTGCCTCTTGCTGAGGTCCCTGAGCAGATATTGCAGACGTGCTTGCACGCTTTGCGTTTCAGCGTACGCTTAAATAACCTTGGTGTGCAGAGCTGAATGTGCGGGGAAGAGATTAGTGGCAGCGTTTGGCTCATTTGAAGCCCTGTGAGCTGCTGAGGACCTTCTCCTGTGGACATGGCTCCCGTGGCGGGAGCTGGTATGGGCAGGTTGGAGCTGCTTTGGTGCATGCACAGGAAGAAAAACCATTACACTTGATACATATCCCAATGTTCAATTTCCATTAATTGAAATTACGTTGAAATATTGAACATTTTAAACATAAAAGTTTATGTACCGTGGTTAGTATGCTAATGGAATATTTTAGTAGTCTTTTAAGGTTAATGTCGCAGCCAGATGCAACGATAAGCATTTGTTCCTAAGAATTATTTTGCTTTAACCCCTTTTCCAAGATTGTCCGTATTCTGGTGAGTGTTCATCGGCTGTGCTGTGCCTGCCAGCCAGCTGTCATTTTAAGGTGGTCTTTTTGTCATCCAACCCACTATGCAAAATTGAATTGTAGTTATTTTTGCTCATTATCTTTGGCAGTAAAAATGTATTTATCTAAGTTTAAATTGCTGTTTGCTGAGGATATGTGACAGTATTTAGAATTCAGCATTATTTTATTATCTCTTTGAAAGGATAAAAAAGGCTCATTTATTTCAAGAGATATTTCTGCAAGCATGTAAAAATACCAGTGAAGTAGCTAACGTTTTCCAGTTGTTGTTGACTTCAAATTTAGCAACCATTGTCCCTGTTGATATATTTGATGCTCTAAAAATGTACTTGCCATTAAGTAGGAAGCTGAAGTGATTGGTAGGCAGATAATATTCTTCAGTAGCTATTAATAATTCTCAGAGGACATACGCATTGGAGTGTATGGAAAAAGCCATGGAATTGTGTAGGACGGAGGCAAAAATAATGCATGTAGCTGTTTGATTTGAAAGCCATCCTTCTGTACCACAGCGGCTGCTGCCTGAATTAGCGGGTTGTGAACGGGAGAAACCGATATGCAAGCAGAATGGTGTGCACCTAATTTGGTTTAGAAAATTGAGGTTCAGTCCTTGCTCTTTCACTTCTTCCATGAGCTGACTCAGACCTGGTGCAGCATGTGGGGACCCCATTCCACAGGGGGCTTTGGTGGTGGAAGCTGGGAGTTGTTCCTCCCAGAGCCAGCTTAGCTCACGGCAACAAGGGAGTTAATAGCCCACTAAGAGAAAATGGAAATTTTCAAAACAAGTACAGTCATTGCCACTCTTCTCTCTTCCTTTGTCTGTTCCTTTAGCCACAGGAGGACTTCTGTGCCAGCACTGAGTTTCTCCCTGGATTTCTCAGCATAGAGTATTTCTTTGTCTCCCGGAGTTTTGAACTGCTCTCAAAATCATGCATGCTTGGATCCTCTTGTGCAACATGTTTAAAGCTGCTGCCAGCTCGCGCAGCTGCACGGCCCTGGTGTCACCTGGGCCTGCACTGTGTGTTGGGAAGATCATATTAGAAAAATGTGGAATTATTAGCGCCTATAAATAGTGGTGATAACTTGTACAGCATTTATGTCACCCTCGTGCTGCATAACACACTGAAGTCCTGGGCTAGGTTTGTTTCTAGTGTTGCTTCACGTGCCACTGTGAAACTTCATTATATCACGATATAACAAGCAGCTGCTGTGTAAGTAATGTGCCTGCAGCACAGGTGGGGGGTTCTTTCTGGAGCAGCCAGCAACTGTAGTGGTGCTTCACATTTTCCCTGCCTTGGTCCAGCTTCTTAGAAAGGAAACAAAATCAGGTCTGTGCTGAATGTTTCTGGCTGTCCAAGGGTTTTGGTGTTCAGCTTGAACCTTTAATAAAATTGCTAATAAAAGATTATTTAAGAAGCTTTTACTTTACTGTGGTAGCCAAAGACTGGGGACAGGAGGAGATTGCTTTTTTTTTTCTTCTTCTGCTTTTGAAAGATTAGAAAACAAATTCACACAGGGTTATTTGCTGCAATTTTCTTTGTGTTAATTTAAATCTCAAGATCTTGGATTGTGAGAATCTCAGTCTTCACAAAAAGAAGGAAAAAAAAATCTTTAGCTCCTCTGTATGCATAGAAATTCAAAACTCATGTAGCTTAAGAAATGGGGGAAAAATTCCTGTGATTGTTTTTATAAGCCATATTTTTAAAATCCTTTGTAGTATTTTATACAGGGGCTGATTGAATTGTGGTCTTGCAAATACTGCTGGTGGAATTGGCGATGGAAACGTGGGTTCATTAGGACTTAATAGCTTTGGTCCAATTGCTGTTACGATATGTGGTTAAGGCATTAAAATATGTGGGCTATGCCTCATGCTACAGTACAGCAATTACTGGGTAGGTGTCCTTTGATACTGGAAAACAATCTTGCCAGACTGTTGCTGTCGATTTGAATAAATGTCGATCTTGCTGAAGGCCCATGGAAAAGAGACAAAACATGGCAAATAGTGGCTTTTTCCAAAAAAGACTGCAGAGTGTGTGTGATTTCTGTAGGTCCTCTCTGGCCCAGATGGATCCTGTCCTTGTGGGCGTAAACCTTATGCTCCAGCACTCTGTACCTTGGGCTTTTCCTGTGTTAGAAGTGTCCAAATTGTTCCAGGCTTTGTGAGAATTGCTGTGACACTTGTTTGCTTTTGGTTTTTTTGGATCCAGTCTGTTTTTTTCATTGATGTGACAAAATGACATCAACTCCTGGTACATTCCTGACATCGGTGTTTGGGAGTCCATCTTTTTTGGCATACTGGTGACTGGGTCCTTGTGTTGGGTAGGTCCTGTCAGGTTTAGATTTGTTTGTGTTGCCTTTTGGGGCCAGTGTCAGGTTTTCATTGTTTGTCCTGAGCTTTAATACTGGTGTTTCCCTTGGGCACAGATGGTGTTTCAGTTTTTTATGAGGCAGTGCTGCTGCAGGCTGGTGGAGGATGAGCACTGGAACAATGCCAGCAAGGAGGAGGGATGCACTGCTACCTGGCTTGTTACTCCTTGATTTGGGTAGTGCTGATGTGAACCAAAGTGCCAGGGTTTCTTGGGGTCCCAGCTGACTGTTGCAGAAGATCACCAAAGCTCACCTTACGTGTGTTCCTTAACCCAGCAGTTCATTAAATTCCCTGAGAACTAGTATGAACTGCAGCATGCCTGTTTTTCTAGGAATATCTGGAATAAACCCCCTGTTTATTTGGTGGCACAGTCTGAGGCTTACTCTGGCGGGTAAAATAAAACTTTCCTTGGGAGTTATCAGTATGAGGTGCTACAACAACATAATTTCTTGATCACACAAGCCTGGTTTAGTAATATTGAGGATGATATATCTGGGTGCCACGCAACACAGGACTTTAGTGTCGCGTGGAGATGTAATAAAGAAAACTATCCGTGGCAGGATCCAAAGTATTGGGGAAGGGCAGAAAGGAGCAAAGGCCACCTCAGATCCTCTGTGGTCTGGGTGTAGTTGTGGGGGATGAAATACGTAATGAAAATGCCTGAGGGAACTGGAGTTGATTTTCCCTGGATCTCTGCAAGTGTCTGTGGCTCAGGGACTGTGATATCAGGTCATCCTGCTGATGTGCTTCTTGAGGGAGGTGGCAGTGATTACTTCAGTGGTAGTCTTTGTTTTTAGCACTCTAGTTAATTTCTTTCCCACCGAGTTTGGGTTTCCAGCCATACGATTACTTATGGATTTGTAAGTCAGAAATAGCTTGGTAATTGCTATATTCCTTTGCCCCCAGTAGCAACAAGCATCTTAAATTAAATGCATCATCCACACAGAAAAATTGATATTTGGCCAAAACTCGCAGGCTCTGACAGCTAATCTTAAAGAGCTTTTGCTTGACATGTAAAATAGAGACTTGGGGTTGACATGCACAGGAAAATTGATGGTATTTAGGATTATTCCATAAAAGAAAAATACTCCTTATGATTGGCTGAAAATAGTTGAAGGTGATTAAATTTAGATAAAAACATCTCCCTAGAGGTCAGCAATGCGAAGGCCTGGGACATCAACTGCTTGGATCATGTGCAGAAAACCCTGCATCACCTCATAATTCAAAGCTGGATTTTGCTTTATCTTCAGGATTTGTCTAAAGAAACTGTACTCATGAGCTGCTGACCAGCTTGCTAAGAATAGGTTTCTTTTAATGTGTTTGTACTTTGATTTTTCTCCCTAGAATACATCCTGAGTAGCAAGAAAGCCCCAGAAGTCTTTCACTGAAAGAATTACAATAAGGGAACTTTCCAGTGTTTCTGATGAAGATACCTGGCATGTTTGTACAGATATTTGGCTTTCAATTACAATTTAAAGGACTCAAAATTTCAGCAGAGAAACTTGTGGCTCAGTTTAGTTGCCATGTACTGCATTGCACCAGGGTTACATGATGCTCTTTTTTGGGTAAATACACATTTCAGCATCTTTTTCCAGTATTTGGTTTAGGGTCAGTAGGTCTGGATGACTGGACTTCAAAACGACTCAATATCTATTTATTAAATAGAGCATTTGTGTTCAACAAAAATGTAAGACCCAATTTGAAAATTAGGCCCACACAATTATGCAGTCAGGTAATTGCACATGTAATTGCTTGCACAAATGGTCAGTTAGATGTGTAACTGTCCATTTGCATGCAAAATTAACCTGTTTTGGAATATTCATGGTAGAAAACATGGCCTTTTGGAGATGGCTGTGTTGTCACACCTTACCCTTCCATTGGTGTCTTCCTTTTATGAGACTGGTGTGACTTAGTCTTCACCTGTGTTAGAAACAAGCTTCTGAGTAAGTCCAGGGCCTTGGGCTCTACTTTTGATGTGCTCCATATCTGTGACAACTGTTGAAAAGAATGTGTGTGTTACACCCATGCATGTATTGAATTTAAGAACTGCTAATGCGCACAAACAAATTCCTCTGGAATTTACTGTTTTGATGACATTTAATGTGATGCTTTCACAGTGGCAAATGAAAATAGTTTGATTTGTATATTTTTATGTGTGGATTTTCACATACACTTCAGAGTTACTTTTATTTTCCTTTTTTATCTGGTGTGCTGTCAAAACACTTCAGTGAAAGAGTTCAAAGCAACAGCTGAGGAATCTGTAGAAATACAGTCATCACTTTGCAGTTAGAGCGAGCACTTGTTCCCCTGGCATGGTCCCTGGGTGCTCGCATGGGCAAGGCTTTTGTCTCTCTGTTGCCACTCCATGTGTTTGAACATTAATTCTCCTTTTCCTGAGAATCCAGAATAATTGTGTGACTGGCTCAATGTGTGTAGGCTTTAACCTCCAGAGAGAGGTGGTGGTGATTTGTTATCAAAATTTGGTTCTGTTTCTGAGGAGGGAGTCCTTGTTTGTAGCTTTAGAGAAAGGTGTGTGCTTGTGTTTCTCTCCTGACTGGGATGCAGGTAATGAAGTTGTTTAAGTTGCTCTCATAGAGCAGGGAGCCTTGCTGCCACCCATGGCATCATCTGATGTGCATATTTTAGGGCTCAGTGTGGCACTTTCTCATGCCTGAAAAATTAAATTTGGCAGAAACCTTCAGTTGTTGTTGTCTGGGACCTCAGAGTTTTGAAACTGAACAGCTGAAACCACAGGCTGGACAAAGCCTTCAGGCCTGACCTGGGGCAGTGGGGAGGAATGTGCAAGAGGGCATTATAAATTAAATCTCTCTTATTTTAAATGCTTTGGATGGAGTTTTCCCTTGTAGCTTCAATGGCAGCAGTGTCCTGGGGCCCTGCCTATGTGGGTGCTGCTGTACAAAGTGCCCACTGCTGCTGTGTAGATGGGTTGAGAAGCAAAAGCGGTTTCTCAGCTGGCCCTTTGAGCCAAATCCTGCAGCTTTTCCCTGAGAACCAGCGGGCTTGAGTGGTTATCTGCACATCAGATCAGTGTTTCCCAGCTGCTAGGGGTTCAAATGTGGACGCAGTGTGCTGCTCCTGGTACCTCTGCTCCTGCTGCTGTGCTGCTCCCTCCCAAGGAGGCATTTTCCGCAAGGAGTCCCCCAGTGCGCATGTGGGGAGGATGCCCTGGCTGAAGGGCGAGGTGGCACCTTGGTTTCATGCTGGGTTGTCTTCCCAAAGCGATGGTACGCTGAGCCCGAGAAGGATTAAGCAGGAGCATATTAAGGTCACTTTTTATTCTTGAGCTAGAGGTTTACGTCCTCTGTGCATATTAATTTCACAGCTTGAGATATGGTAGAAAGGAGAGCAAATAAAAGTACAAGTGTGTTGGGTAGCCTCGGCAATTGAGCTGCAAGAGAGAGCAAAAGCTAACAAGCTGCTTTTCCTTTCCATGCTGCATTAGCATGAATGCTGTAAAAATGGTGGAAAGATCCAAGCCCAAAACTCCAAAATTACTAGCATTATTTTTTAATTTTGTTTGTCTGTGTGGCATCTAATTCATTTTGACTGGTGTTAGTGGGAGGTTATGGGGAGAAAGAACAGAGAGTCGCAGGTTGCTGTATGCAAAACTAAAATCTTTTATGTCTTATATGCTTATAAAACAGGTTGCAAAACTCTTCCTTGCACCTTCCCAGTAGCTTTGATGATGAGGGTTACACACCCACAGAGGATGAGGGAGAAAAGCACAGTTTGTAGCTGACCTGCAGCCAAAAACACAGGTGGAGGATTGCCCCGATATGGGTGTTTGAAAGAGGCAGCCGGGAGTGGGAGGGGTGTCAGAGCACAGGAGGCTCTTTGAGCTCTGTCCTGGCAGCTTTGATAAATTGACAATCCTTTGACTTTTTGTGGGATGCACAGGCAGTCTTTTCAAATTTCAATGTGGGTGATTGCATTTTCTTTATTCCTCTGTGTAGGACCCATCAACCTTTGGGGAGGCTGGGAACTGGATAGGGGGTTTGCAGGGAGGAGCTGGCTCTGTGCTGTTAAATGTGGGGTTGGCCTCTGCTGGACTTCCCAGAGCATTTAGATGTTGCTGTAAAAGTTTTTGTGGCCATTGGTGACCACCTGCTCTCTTTTCTGCTGTGGGAAACATGGTCCTGAAGACTTGTAAGTTCTCCAAAGCCATGGATTTCTAGTCCATGGTGTCAGTTCAGCTTCACAAGATGGACAGCCTTCTGAGTAAAAGTATAAATCCATAAAGCATTCCGGGATAAGAAGGGATAAAATAATGCACTGTGGAAATTATAATACTAATTATATTACATTAGTGCAGAGGAGCTAATAGCTCTCCTTGCTCCATAGCAACTGCTGTGCTTTGTCACAGGTACTGCTATGGGAAAAGGCAAATGAAAGGGTTAAAGCATGTTATCCAGGAGGATGCCAGACCTGCTCTCTTCCCAGTCTTCTACTGGAACTGTGTGACTTAAAGCACTGTGAGGTCAGTGGGTTGGCAGGCTTGACCCCATGGTGGGAGATGAGGGTGAAAGCCAGTCCCACAGGGAGCTTGCAAAGCCTTTTTACAGTCCTATTTGGGTCACTCTGCCTCCTCCTGCAACTTCCACAGCCTCCAGTACAGCCTGGTTTATCTCTTAATCTGGCCATGTAATAAAATATCACAGGTGAATTAAAAGATGTTTTTATTAGGGCAGTTTTGGCTTACTGTGAGCAATCTAAAAATAGACTGTGGATATTCTCGATCTTTAGAGACATTAGCTTATCTTTAAAAAACAAGTAAGGAATGAGGTATTTTATACACAGCTCTCAGAACTATATGAAAAAAAGCAGACTACAAAGCACAGCGCAGGAAAATTGATTCATCATCAATTTATTGCATGGAGCTCTAGGCAAGCTCATCTCAAGACAGAACAGAGATCTATAAAATCTTTTCATCTGAAACTATGAATTAAATTGGGAGGAACTGCTGATGATGAGAGGCCAGAACCAACTCTTAAACCAGACGTTCTTTTGGGAATGGGTCTTCTGCTGCAGCAAGATTTTCACCAGCCAGGGATGTGGAGCTTAATTCTTATTACCCTGTTTGTCTCCTTACAGTGAATCTGGCTTATGCAGGAGCAAGCCTGCAATACTCCCCCTGTTCTCCCCACCCTTGATTTCAGTATAATTTTTCCTTTCTTCATCAGTGTGTCTTGTTAATCTTGCAGCTTCTTTTCCTGACATGTTCTTCTCTTCTTCTATTGTGTGTGCGGATTCTTTAAACCTCCTACTAACAAGGAAACTTGCCTTTTTCAGCTGGAAGCCTCTGAAAACAAGCTGATGCATCTCCATTGTAAGATCACTATATAAATAAATAAAACTTCTTCATATATTCCCTTTAAAGAAGTGAGTGAGACAATGCTCAAGAACTCCTGCCTGCTTTTTTTTTTTTTGCACTGGGGGAAGCTGTATTATGTCAGCGACCTGTAATAAATAGCACTGCAATGAGAAGCGACAGCCTCATTCACTTTGCATCCATGCAGAAACAACTAAGCTCTCTTCCCATGCCACGGGAAAAAAGAAAAAAAAAAAGTGAGAAAGAGGGGAATTAAAGAAAAGAATTGACCTTGGCTTGCAGTTGCTCTGGTACTAGCAGGAAGCAGTCTAGCAGTGAGACACCAAAGTTTTGCTGTCGCATCGCCTGTGTTACTGCAAACTGTGCAGCCCAGAGTGCAGCCTGTGTCCTCCTCCTGCTGCCTGGAAGTGGAGTTAGCCAAGCTCTTAACTGGCAAAAGACGGTGCTTTGGAAGGCTGAAGTATTTTAACAGAGGGTGGGGAGGGAAGGAAGAAGGGCTTACACAATAATGAGGTGCGGTGTAGGGAGACCGCTTCTCTGCAATTGGTTATTTTTTCATCTCCTGGATTTGTCAGAGTTTATGGTAATGTTGAGCTAATTTGGAGGTTTTCTTGCAAATAAGAGTATATGCTAAATAAAAAGGGGAAAATGTAAAAGGCCTTTAAGAATACTGGTTGAAAGCAAACTGTACTTTTGTACATCTTTCTGTTTGTAATACTTGCTGTTAAATTTGTTGGTGGTTTTCTTTATTGCTTTCTCATTAGGGTGTTTGATTTTTGAAGTTTGTAAAGCATCTACCAAAAAAAAAATTACTTTTATAGGGTTATGGGCTGGGGTTTTTTATCATCAGGTGCCTGCCCTTTCCCTGTGTGGACTCTCCATCTGTTTGTCTCTGTGCTGGGATAGCCAGAAAGTTTATAGGGATTGGGAGCTGCAAGCCCCCCTGGCGCTGGGGGTGCTGTGAGTGTGGATCCAGCATTCCCTATCCCCTCTCCTGGTAGCTTTTCATGGGAGCTGCTCATCCTGCTGTAGTAGCCTGGCTTTGCTGTGGGATCCAGCAGGCTGGGATGGCTAAACCCCTCCTTTGCTTTGCCTGGGAAAGGGGAATGGCAGCTGGCACACTCTTTTAGCATCAGGCTACTGCTGAGCACAGTGCTGGTGTTCCTTTTTTAATGTGTCTGTGTGTCTGCCTGTCTGTTGGCTGTTGTCTCTATGGGGCTGCACAGGCCTGCATTGGAGACATGGGAGAAGAGCTCTTGCCTGCAAAGGTGTGCTTTTCCATGGCAAAGTGAGGAAGGTGGAAAGATGCAGCAGGAAGAGGGCAACGGGGGAGAGAGAATACACAAACCAGTTTTGTTTGGTTATGGTTAGGGGCTTTTAATGGTGTTTTTTGTTTGTTTTCTTTGGTGTTTTTTTAGGAGCCCTTTCAGGCAGGCCTTCCTTGGCCAACATCATCATCTGCTGGGGTCATCCTGCAGTAAATACATTATTGGTCCTGTCCCTTGCTGAGCAGGGGAGGTGTTGGTGAAATTGCACTCAGTTATCTCCCCCAGCAGTGTGCCTGGTCAAGGCTCCTCGTGGTAAGAAAATGCAGGTCTTGTAGCAGGAAAAACTCACTTCCCACTTTTGGGAAGGGTTCTGGTTCCTGTGAGCTTGTCAGAAGAAATACATGTGCATTCCACTGGCAGTTGCATGCCCTGGTGAAGTACATCCTGTTTGTGTAGTGGTGCCATGTCCCCAAAAACCACATAAAACCTCCAGTTGGGATTTTGCACATGCTGACCAGCCACATCCTTTCCCACTGGCAAGGAGCAGAGATGCTCTCTGGGAAGGAGTTGGCACCATCCCAAACTTCAGTAGAGGTAGCAGCAACACAGGGTGTCTGGTGAAAAGTGGGAGAGCAGTATAGAAGACATGCTGATGGCACTGCACCAGAGAGGCTTTGGGGCAGAAATACAGGGAGAAAAAGAGTTTTTTTTATTTAAACCTCAATATGGTAAGAGTGGGACACTTAACCCTTTCCTTTTGTACTTTCCAAGATCCAGGGAATAGGAAGATGGGCAGTAAAAGCAGTTGTCATGCTGCTTCTATTTCTTTGTGGGACAAAGTTTTCTTGCCGCTGTTTCTTTATTCATTTGATATTCAGTGTATAGGCAGTAAAAATAATTAAGCCATTTAGTATTCCTGCTGATAGCCTGTGTACTTCTGAAAGTATTTTGTTACGTTTCAGCATTAGTTAATGGATGCTTACAATAAATTATCATTTGGATTGCCTCTCATTTCTTTCTACTGAGTATTTTTCCTCTTTAACATAGAGTGCCACACAGTTGTAGTTCATGCTTAACGTGACCCATGCAGTGTAGTTTGCAGAGGGAGAAGGATAAATACACATGTGCACTGCTGGCATGATGCTGCCTGCCCCTGTCTGTGACCAGGTTTGGGTTGGGATGAGGAGGTGGTCATTGCTCTCTGTCTCACCTTGGGGCCTGGGAAGAAGTTGCCCTTGTTGTGCTGAACTCTCCTGCATGTGAAGATGGCTGTTTCTCTGTTCTTGACTTCGTGGCTGGGCAGCCTCTCTGGGTAGCTCTTCTCTTCTGCCTTGTTAGACCTGTGGTAACTACAGCAGTTGAACAATTGGTGACTACCACAGTTGAACCTGTGGTAGCTTGAGCAATTGGGCAGTTGAACTTGGCCCAGAAGTGCCAGGATTTGGAGCACTTAGACAGATGTAACCCGCTTTACAGCCATCCAAAATCTAATTTCTGAAGGAACTTGGTGAAAAATGAATAGGAGAAGTTGTCTGCCCATGGTTGGTTTTTTTTTTTGTTTTTTTTTTTTTTTTTTTTTTTTTGGGGGGAAAACTTTTTTTTTTTTTTTTTTTTTTTTTGTTTGTTTTTTTTTTTTAATATAGTGTTTTTAGGAGGTCAAACCACTTTGTTTTGTTATCTAACTATTCTTTCCAGTGTCTCATTGTAAAGCTTTTGTCAATTAACATTTAATTACTGGCGTATGATGGAACCATGGGAGTCTTATCTGAAAGCAAAGCAATTGGCATACGGATTCATTATGATCAGAGCAACCCTAATGAATGTCAAATTAATTCATAATAATGTGACACTAAAATCTTGGGCATATTGTTAATAATTACTGATGTGCTTTTACCTTATCCACTTTTAGTATTATTGCTTTTTACTATGTATACCAGAGAGCAGATTTCCACTACCTATCTTTTTACACTGGTAATTCCAGTCTTCTTAAGCTGCAAATAGCTTAATTATCTGTTCGTCTCTTTCACAGTAATTAGATACACCATGAAAGCCAGGAAGTTGATGTAAATAAATATAATTTATTTTGGAGATTCTGTATCTGTGGGTTGTTACATAAAAGTGACAATGTAAATAATGAGGACGGTCTGTTGCTTGCTGTCTTTCATGGGAGAAAGGGGAGGGGAAATATGTCAAACATTGTCACACTTGTGATTAATACAATTTCTGTAGTTCCTTATTACTGTTATTTGAGAACACAGTGATTTATTTTAAATCAAATTATATATTTGATTCTTAGTTTTAACACACAATACCTAAAACCAGTTTTCCGTGTTAAACGCAGCTCTGAGTTTTCTAGCTTGCATTTTATGGCTTTGCAGCCATATTTATTTTGTTGGATTAGTTTTCTTGAACTTTCAGAATAGGAATTCTTGAAATAAAAAAGAAAAATTAAAGGAAATCACTGTCCTAATGTCAGTGAGATATAGTGGTTGGAGGATAGCAGGTATATTTTTGTAAGGTGAGATAGGAGGACATTGTAGTCTGTCAGGCAGCTTTATTGCTTAAAAACACCCATTGCACCGTGCTTCAGAATTCAAAGGTGTTTATTACTACTTGCTCACCTACCCAAAACACTTCAGTGTTCTCCTTCCCCTGGTCACAAAATACTTGCAATGAGGCTGCAAGTATGTAAAAATTTGCCACGTAAAAATTTGATGGAGATATCATGGCTGTGTTTCCCACCACTGCTTGCCTTACCTGCCTTAGAACTTGGAGCCTGGGGGATGTTTCTGGAACAGCAAGAAAAATAAAATAAAATATTTCTAAACAGTGGAATTTCAACTTGGCTAGAATGAGTGTAAAGTTACAGAGAGCCTTTGTGGGTGTCTGTCCAGGGTTCAGGGTTCACTGCATCATTGTGGATCTCACGCTTTGCTCTGCTTACAGGTCAGTGTGGATGTGCAGGTTAGGGTGAACTTGTGCTGGTGCTGGGGCATGCCGTGGTCCATTCCATCCTGCTGAAGGAGTAATGTCCCAGCATGGTTTTGTCTGGCTAAATAAAGTTGTTTTCGAGCAGAGGTCATCTCCTTTGGGTTGAGCTGCTGTGCCACAGCCGTGCTCCTCCACCGAGAGCAGCGGCACTGGTTTCTGCTCAGCCCAGTTTCTGCTTTTAAATCCCACCAAGAACAGAAGGGTGTATTTTCTTTTGTTCAGCAGGAAACAAACGGAATGCTTTTTCTGTTGGTGGAAAATAGTGATCAATAATAATTAACTTGCACCATCTTCTTTGTTTTCCCTCTGTGAGGAGTGCCTTACTATTGTTTTAGCAGAGCTGCAGGAGGTGCAGTGCTGCTGCTTCCTGCTCCAACAGTTCTTCCCTCTTAAAGCTTTGGCAACATAACCTCTGCCAAGAAGGTGGCTGTGTGAAATCCCTTGAGTTCCAGGTGCTGTGAGGCAGCCCCTCGGAGGGGTGTTTCTATTTTATCTTCTCTTTTCCCTGCTGCAAACAGCAGCGTGGAAGGGAGAGGGAAGGCTTCCATGGGCTGCGCATCCAAAGGTCATATAACACTTTATGTTTTCTCCGACATGACACAGCGTGACAGAACAAAGTATTTATCTTGTGTACTTGTCAGCTTCGTTCTGCCAGCTCTGAAATGATGAAATACTACTGAATATGCTGCTGCTTGTTTCCTTTAGGGACTTGCGCTGATTTGTTTAAAGTGTCGTCTGCACCCAGTAAATGCTTCATTTATTACAGCTGACACCTGAAAAATATCTGAGGGAAATATATCAAGGCATCACACAGATATTATTTTCATTATTTGCTGTTGTGTACTTATGTCTTAACACAAATTAAGTTCCCTAATGGTTAGTTGTGTTTTTTGAGGGTGCCACCTGTGTGTGTGTGTGTTTTGAGCTGCCCCAATGTGGTTTCTGGAGATGTGCTCCAGTTCCGTGACTGAAATGCATTTTGACTCCTGACGGGGTCAGCTTAACTGTTAATTATCACGGTGAGTCACTAATGAGCTCTCGCCTCAGGAACTTAGTACAGCCTCTCCTCAAACTTTTCCCCATTACTTGTTCTGATGCTTAAGCAAAAATAAAAATAGGTCTCTTGCAAAAGGGGTGGGTGGGGAAGTGAATGTTTGAGATGGTTAAGTGACCCTTGTAATGGTAATATGTGATGCAAAGGCTTTGAGATATAGCTCTCAGTATCATATTAGGCTTTGTGGGTGATTTTTAAAATTTTTTTTGTTTTACATTAGGTATTTCTCCGTTGTCCCTGAAGAATAATGTGAAATCGAAATTCCTCTCTCAGCAAAACAATCAGTGTTAACAAACATCAAAGAGAGAGGGAAGCGGTTTGCTCTCAGTACTAATTGCTAACATTGTCATGTGTCAAAGCGAAGAATTAAAATGCAACTCTTAAGTTCCTAAAAGTGCACTTGCTGTGAGTTCAAAGGCTGTGTGAGGTTGAAGATGTGTGGGCTAGCAGGGCTACAGACAGTATTGGGACCTCCTGCCGTTCACTGATGAGTGCAAATAGGAGCTTTGCACATGCAGAGGAGCCCCTCTGACTGCTGCTCCAGTGGCACAGCTTTGCTTGGGTTTAGAAAATGCACAGCACAATGTGTCTGCGATTATCTGTGTCCTGCTCTGTGTGCAGGGCATCTCTACAGTCACTGTACAGCATGTGTGTGCACCTATGCAACACCCCAGTGCTGTGCATTGGCAGAGGAAGTGATGGGGGCTGTATTTTGGATGTTTTATGGTATTGAGCCCAAGCCATCTGCACAGAGTGTGCCACAGAAGCTGTGGATGCACTGAAAAAAATACAAATCTAGGAGAAATGTAAGTGTATTTATAGGTTTTCCTACCCTTAGGTAAATAAGCAGTGCTGGGGAAAGAAGGCCTTTTCTATACGATGAGAAGTTGTAAATGGCAAGTATATTGCATGCTTTAATGTTGTTTTGTTTTACAGCCGTTGTAACAATTTTAGTTAGTGAAATTAGATTCCTTGCTTGAGTAGAATCCTTGTTTTAATCTACTGTGATGCGCCTTCTACTTGGTGTGTGCACGTTGGAGAGGAAGAAGGGCCCCACTCCTCAGCTGTATTTTCTCCCTGTGGCTCTGGACAGGGCAGCTGAAGAGGGCTTTGCAGCGATGCTCTAAGCTGGTCTTAGGGTTTACTGGCATACCCCTGTGCCAGCCACTTCTTCCCTGCCTTGGTTCCCACTCCTTTCTCTGTTTTCTTCTTATGGAAAGATTTTTTTGGATCCAAGGACTGCTTTTTTCCCCCCATGTGGCTGTGCACAGTGGCACCTGGATTTTAATTTGACGTGGGATCCTTAGGGAGACATTTGCCATGATGGTTATACAGCGGTAAGCCTCATGGAGATGGAGCTGAGGAGCTGAGCTGCTGTGTTATCTCCGTGTTGTGGTGAGCAGTGTTTGCTGTAGTTTTCTGCTGGGCACTGTAATGTGCATGCCCAACGTGGTCCTGACTTCAGGTGCTCCTTGTGTGTGTTTGCTTCTAGAGGTGTGAGAAGATGGGGCTTGACAGGTAGCTGCTGAAGTAGCCAAGTTTCTACCCCAGATGGGGAGGATTTGTCTTGAGTGGGAATTGCAGAGGGAAGCAAGTGATGCAGCCCTGATGCAGCCTTCTGATCTGACATAAAGCAGGAGTGGTATTTCTGTCCTCTGTTCTAGATGAGCCAGGCAGAGCTTGTGACAGCTCCTTACTCCACCAAAATTTGGTTAATCACAGTGAATTAAGAAGCTACCCTAGGTATGGGGCTGCCTTTGTCATATGTGAGGCTGAGTGCAAGAGGGATGAATGCTTGCTTGAGGCAATGAGAACTGAGGGTGCTGGTACCATTAAATTGAGTATGCTGGGAAAAACCATCACCAGTAAGCTACTGGTTTTATGCTCAAGAAAGTTTGGCTGCTTCTCTCTTATCCCTTTTGATCAGAAATTGCCTCTCATCACAGAGAGAGCTTCAGTGAGGTGGTGAAGTGTCCTCTGTGTAAAGGCAAACTCCTTAAAAACTAATTGGTGTCAGTCATTTCTATGCTGATATTTCACTGCTGCTAATTTAGCAAACAGATGGTGGTCCATATTATGGCATATGAGTTGGGCTTTTCCCAGGGCCAAATGATTACCTCCCTCGTTTTCAATTAGGAGAGCGTGCCAGTTACCTGGAGCGCTTTTCCTTTTAATTATGCACCTATTAGGGCAGGTAGGTAGCCAGCCTAGGGGAAGAAGCAGAAGAAGCAGAGAACTCAGTGGCATGGGCAAATCCTTATTAGGAAAAACCCATAAAACCAAACACAAACTGAAAAGCCACATGATGGGAAAGAGGAGGAGGTGCACAACAGGGCAGCATGATGCACAAGTCTTTTTTCTGCTACTGTGAGCATTGATAAATAGCTTTGAAATGCCTGTTTGGCAGGTTGTGGCACATAGGTGGCCTGTAGCACATGGGAGGAAAGGTGAGGTCTGGAAGATGCTGTCTGCAGGCTGTTTGCTTATTTTAGCTCAGCAGAGTTCATCGGTTGAAGGAGACAAGCCAGGAGGAAAGGCAGCCCCCGAGCAACCTGCAGGAGCCTGCCGTATCCCTGTGCTGCTGCAGGTGAGGGCAGATGTTTGCTTAATGCCAAGGAGCAGCAACACGTGGTGCTGACCGATTTATGAAGTCTCTGATTGTCATCTTGTTTCCTATCCCAGCTAATAGCAGTCCAGGCAATGAAATGATACTTCTCTCATAATTATCAACATCTCATTTTCCCTTTGAGTCTCGTGTTTAAATCATCAAGTCTCGTCTTAATCGGAATTGTTTCCTCAAGCTTATTTTCCTCTGTGGATCAGGCTTTTATTGTATTTTATTTTGATGAGACCATTCGTCTTCCCTCTGCTCTGCTGCTACCCAGACCTGTTTCCTCATTGTCCTCAAGGACCAGGAAAGGAGATGAAAGAGGCTTTGGGCTTGAATTAGCCAGTGATGAAGTTTGGTGTCCTTTGGGATGGAGACATTCATGCAGCATCATGAAATATGAGGTCTGTCTTCACTTTGGGTGACTCTGATAATGTAAGAACACAGTTAATCATATTTGGCTCTGCAGAGGGTGTCTAATCTGGGAAAAACACCTGCCCTGAAGATGGCAGGAATATGTGAGAGGAGCAACGAAATGGAAGGAGGAACTCTAGCAGGGCAGGCTACTTATGCAGAAGGATGCAGCACTATTTGGGGCAGCCCTAATTGACAGGATGTTGTTGCAAATGTCACAGATTCTCCGTTTGTTGCTGTGTGCAGCTCTTGAGAGTGCACCTTCTTTGAAGTCTTCCCCAGATGCATAAAACCTGTTTCTTGGTGCAGTTTATGGCCTATTAAAAGGCAGCACTTTGTTGCTGAAGTGCAAGGTTGGGTTTGAGCTTTGTTTGGCTTTACATTGTAAATGGGGAGCCACTCAGAACTCTCAGCTTAGTCAAAAGCAGTTGCTTTGCTTACTTGAGTAGCCGATTCAGGCCCAAAATAATTACCTTTTTTTTTATGAGCATGTTAAAATGCCTTTAATAGGGTTTTGTTGCAGTATCTTTAGTCTTTTGACTTGAAAGTTTTTTTCTCAGCCATAACTCTGCAGTCAGTCCTTTGGTGTGTTGTTACAGATCTGCAGATTATGTGTGGAGGTAATTAAGTAATAACGATCGAGGTGCTGGGTATTTTCTTGGGATTAATGACTGTCTGGGAGGAGTTGATGGCCCAAGGTGTAGCCAAGGGCCATTAACACCAGCCAACTAATAATTGTAAGAAAATGCCATGTGCCAAGGTCATTACTGCTATTAGAAGTTGAGGGCAATGAGGAGGTAGGTGTGGGGGGAGATGAAGTAACATAGGAAGTATATGGATTTTGGAAAATGTAATATGGTCTTAATGGGTATCTGCATGATGTACTTGTTGATTAGCCAGTCTGCTCCTTCCCTCCATTCCTCACTGTTCTGTCCAAAGCTTAATGGCGAGGATCAGGGTGAGCAAGGCTGATGCTTTTCTTGTCTGGTGCCCTTTTTCTTAATGGTGCCTCATATTTGGTCCACTTTAGAGGACACTTTATGCATATTACTAGTGTCTTTTTTTTCCTCTAAGAGGAAGTTTTTCAAGACGCAGCCTAGCAGCCACCAAAAGCATTGAGAATACCATGGCTCAGTGGGATGAGATGCTGATTTGACTGTATGAAGAGAAGGGACAAGATTGGTGCTTTTGAAAAACCTACAGGTAAGCCAAGTGCAAATGTTATAGTGTGTCAAAGCACTTGGGTTTTGTAGCAAAGGGACTGTGTTTCACAGCTGAAGTGCAGCTGCAGTGTGGCAGACAGCATTTTTGGGGTTTGGTGGAAAGCTAGATTTAACTGCCCCCCAAAGGCTGTAGGATATAAAGATAAACCTTCAGATAACATATTGTGTATATAGTAAGTTAGAGGCTTAAGAGGTTGGGTGCACACAACTTGAATTCTTGTTGTTCCTTGACTTTGGTTATGAACTTAAAATTTGTGGCAGAGGAAGAGACCTGTTTTGCACAGATTTTTTTCTTTAGCTTAATATTCCCAGCATCAGAGGAGTAGGACTTCTGTTTACATGAGGCTGTTGAGTTTTCTCTGTGCTCTTCCCCTCCAGGGTAAGCTCTGATAGGAGTACTTGCCTTTTCCTCAGTCCAAATATGTCACTGACCTCCAGCAGCTGGCACCTGGATTTATGTTTTCAAGGCCTCAGAGCTGTAGGACTTGAATATCCCAAACTGGCAATGCTGGAGGCAGTTTGTTGGAGCCTTTTCCTGAGTGGTGGATCTCTCATGGCTGGAAGAATTAAACCATCTTTATCTTGACATGGTGGTCTGTATGAGTGAGTAACTAAAAAAAAAATAAAATAGTGAAGTGCTGTAGGAAAACTCATCAGAGGGATCCATCTCAGCTGTTGAAGGATGGAGCCAGATATGTTGGTGTGCATGGTGTAAATAATTGATTCCTTCCCTGCCAAGCTCTGGTCTTTGCTGGAGCAATGTGCTTGCCACTGTTTAAAAATGAGGTTCAGGATGCCTCTTCCAGTTGATTTCTATTATTCACTGTGAAACCTGCCCATTCCATGTTTTCTCATTTGCCTGGAGTTCAGGAGGAATGATTCTTTTAGAGGTAGGACTTCAAGGTGTCCTTTTCAAACGGGGTTTATTTAAAAAAATTGTGGGGTCCAAGGAGTCTTGGAATTGTTGAGCATCCTTCCTACCTTGGGAGAGGCTCCCAGTAGCTCAGGTGAGTAGCAATGAAAAAATCAGCTTTGGGAAACTTCCCATTGCTGGCATCTTTCCACAGTCTCTGGTCATTTCCCAAAATAGGTGTGTCTGGCTAATGAAATGGGTTTCTTTTTAGGTAGGTGGATTTTTTTTTTTTTAACTCTTTAGTTCAGATATTTAGAAAAGTTTTGAACTGACTGGGGGACAGATGCGATTGAAAAATCATGTTTTTCTTAACTTTGTAATTTTCTTGCATATCATTGTAATCTTAATAGTGATAAATAATCTGTTAAAAGCAATTATGGCCTGAATAATAATCCTAACTAATAAACAGAATGTACTGTGTAATTTTGATCGTTTTCAGCCATCTGGCTCCAGTCTTACTAATTGATTTAAAGCATAGCAACAATGTCAGCAACATACAGTGTTCAGTTCAGCTGGGCAGGCATTCCTTACAGAAATATACTTTTTAAAAATTTTATTTTTTATCCTAATAAAAAAATAAATCAATACATCAAAATTATTACTAGCTCTATTACAGCAGCACAGATCATGAATCCATCAGTGCTGTCTTCCACTGAGCTCAAAAAAACTTTATTTATAATGATTTGATTATGTATGGTTTCATTATATTCTAGTGAAACTGCAACTGAAAGACTTTGAATGTATCCAGGGATCTAAATTCATGCTGGCACTTCTGAAGCTGCCAGGATTTAAATGTTTTCAGTGTTGGCTGGACTTGAGGTGTCTCTTAAAACTCAAGCTCTCTCTTTGAGAGAGTTTGGGTTCTTTTTGATTAGTGCACATCATTGCTGAAATTTCCAAGGTTTTCACTCAAGACTTTTAGATCCCTCAGTTTAATTGGCCAAAACGAAGCTGTGTGCTCATCTCTGTTTTTTTAGATGTAATAATTTGCTGACTTGGAGCTGGTTATTTTTTTTTTCTTGCTTACTGCAGAGGTGCTTTTCTTCTATTTTTTTCTAGCCAAAACCACAGTGTAGTGACTTTCTGGCTAGTTTGGCTCATTCTGGGTGCTTAAGTTATAATTACTGTGATGAAGTATTTATAACTGTGCCAGCCTCCATCTTCACCACTCAGCGCCTATCCCTGGGAATTAGGGTGCCTGCTCCTTTGCAGTGGGGCTTTTTTGGGGCAGGGAGTTAGTGAGGGGAGAGCTGAGTGCTGAGGTGGGATCAACCTGTGGCTGCCCTGATGGAGTTTTTGGGTTTGGTTTTTTCAAAGCACTGCTGGCAAAGCTTTGGTGGACCCCGTGAGCTGAGCAGAGTCCCTGTTGGTCACATGCCTGTCCTTCACATCACCCCGTCCTCCCCTTTCATCTGAGCCATGGCTGCCCTGTCAAGTGTCTGTTCTTGGGGAGGACATGGATAATTGCCTGGATTTGCATAATGAAGCAAATCTCCTGGTTTGCTATTCCAGCCACTAGCATTTTCTGCATAGTTGGCTAAATTTGCTTATGCCGTTTGGGCAAGTTCCTAGACTTACACACTCTTTAGAACAATTTCAGTGGTTTCAAGAAGTGGAAAGAAATGAATTGTAGTTTCAGCCCTCACCTTTGTGGAATAAGCTGTGGTTAAAGGAATTACATGGCATACTGACTAATTGTTTATTTATTTTCACCTATATTACTGTGTATAATCATAGCTGCACTCAAATACTGTTCCCTGTCCCTTGACATGTATCATCAGATAACATTCACCTGCTAGAGGGGTTGGATTTGTTGTAAGCTTTCAGTAAATAATGATGTGAAGCATTAGTAAGGAAGAAGTGCAATTTCTGTGAGGTCTGGTAAGGATGCACAGGGAAAGACTTGAAGTTCAGAGGGAGCTCTGCAGTCTGATCCATGTTTTTAGATGTCTGTTTATGGATCTAGATGAACTGGTGACTAATCCCAAACATTGCAGCCCTCTGAATGGGAGCAAAGAGCTCCTTTGGGTCAAAGCCATGTGTGAGATGTGTGCCAAAAACTGGGATGAAAGTTGTCTCATTTTGGGCTGAGGCAATAAGATGCTTCCTGGCAGTATTTTTAGATGGTTTGTGAGTGAACCTCTCCTCCCTGCTGGGCAACAAAGGTTGGACTGCATTCAACATCTATTCTGGGTTTTGTGGAGGTTTTTTTTGGTTGGGTTTTCTTTTTGTTGTTTTTTTTTGGTGGTGGGTTTTTTTTTTGTTTTTGTTTTTCTGTGGGTTTTTTTATACGGTCTGATAAATTATTCCCTGTTTGAGGAGCAGGCTTTATTGGTGTGTTTCTGATCAGTGTAAAACCAGAGATCTGCTGGGAATACTCTATTAAAGTAAATATTTTTTATTTTAAAACAAGAAGCTATATTTGCAGCATGGGGCACTCGGTCCGTGCCTGACAGGGACATGTGAAAGCCCTTGCTTAGGTTGATTGCCTTCATGATATGCTCGATCTGAGTTAACTTGTTTTCTCTACCCTCTACCATTTCATTTTGTTGTAGCAAATAAAACTTGGATGTGGTAAATGTAATGTCTGCTGCTGCTTGATAATACAGGCCAGTGAATAAATGAACTTCCTCTGATATTCCATATCTTCTCCTAATAAACAGAAATGCTGCAGTGGGACTGCGTGTGAGTGACTTGAAATTACTTATTTCTACCTTCTCTCCTTAAAGTTGTTTTTCTCATGCACTTGCATGCTTTCAGTTGGCTAAGAAAATAACTTTTGACATGAGATTTAGGATTGGTGATCTAAAGCAGAATCAGGGTACTCCCTACCTTATTGTTGAGTTGGGGTCTGTGATTCTGCAGTGTTTCAGAATTAGAGGACTTTGGGAATGAAATCATATGACTAGTTGAATCTATTGAAACTAAAAATGAAGGAAAATATTTAGGAATTTTCTGTGTTGGAGAGCAAAGGGAGTAGCAACAACAGATTTTTAGATGGTTCTGGATGGTGTAGTGCTTCTTACAGTTTTCAGTTGTTTTCCAAACATGTACTTTTAAAAAAATGTCGATGTGGGAGGCAGTAGGGAGGCAGAGACTGTGAAGATTTTGGTGCATTAAAACCCAGTCAGCCTCCACATGGTTGCCTTCCCATGTGCTGCATGTGGAGGTCTGGGAGCAGGGCCGTTGCCTTCCGACAGGAATCGGAGCCATGCCCGGCAGTGCAGATTCCCAGGCACGGAACGATGCATTGGCATTATGCATTGGTAACACGTTCCCTGTGCAATGCTGTAGCTCCTCTGTGCTTTCTCCAGCGTGGGGGTCCCTGCTCACCCACCTTGGTGCCGTGAGCCCCTCGGAGAGCCCTTGGCACCTGCTGCCTCGGATCCTTCCCGGAGCAAACAGCAGCAGCGTTCATCCTGGGCGCGTAACCGACAGCGGGATTTGGAGAGGAGCCTTTTGGGATTAATGCTAAAAATATTCAGGTAACCATCTGAGCGCTTCAAGTAGGTTTGTTTTTTTTTCCCAAGGCATGGTGAGGAAGGAGATGAAGACTCCTCATCTGTTTGCTGTCCTCATAGCACAGCCTGGCTGCTGAATAGCTGAGTGACAGGCAATCTGGCCTATCCATATGACCATATTGTTTTCCTCCCCTAATTAGCCTGGTCCTTACTGTGCTGATGAGGAAACAGATGCACTGAGCAACAAATTACCTTCATCTTCCCTCTGCACAAAAAAGACACGGCACTTAATTGACTCATTTGATCTCCGGCAATTCAAAGCAAGTAAAGTGGAAATATTTAAAAGTGGCACTTCATTTTTGAATGGGGGGAAAGTATGTTGGGATGCATGCATTTGTGTATAATGCAGTGTTACAGTGTCAAATGTGAGGGTGATGATGAGGCTTGTGGTATCACTTTTGATGTCTTTAAAGAGAGGCACAAGCAAAAACAGTGAAAAAGTAACCTATTACTTCCTTTGTCAACAGCAAAATATTTGCATACTTAAATGCACCGATATTTCTCTACAGATCCTTGGCTGTGAATGTTCCTTTTCTGTGCAGCATGCCATACTGCCCATATGGGCAGCTGAAATGCCTCATTCCTGCATCTCTTGAGCTCTTGTCTGTGCTCCTGCCTGGGCACTGGCAACAGTGCAGGGGTCCCCTGTTATCCCTGTTTTCTCTACTCAGTTTTTCCTGCATTTACACTGATATCCATGTATTTTTCCGTATTGTGTTTTGTTTTGTTTTATTTTTTCCTTTTTTTGCTTGTTTTCTTTTGTTTCTAGTGCAAATATATATGGGTACATTTTGAAGGTGCTGCTGAAGGGATTGAGGAGAGTTCTTACTGGCTGTGTGTAGCTGGTGGCTGACATGTGCCCCAGGGCTGGTGTGGGTGCAGTACCCGGCCACTTCCTTGCAGCCCTTGGGGTCACTGGGAAGCTCTGAGCAAAGATGCACACTGCACATTCCAAAAATTCCCATGTGGACTAGTAGGATGTGTCTGGCACAATGCAGTCTAGCCTTAAAGATGGGGGAGAAATTTGTCTTTTCTTTGTAGCCTGTGTGCATTTCTGTGTTGGGTCCCCAGGGTGGAAGTCATCTGGTCAAGGTGAACAGTCACTCCCTGAATTTACCAACTCAGTGTGGCTAAACGTTTCTAATGATGTCTTAATCCTTCAAGAGGTGGTTTCTCCTGCTACTCTCTGCAGAAAGGAAATTGTTACCATGCAGACATTATGGTGGCCATCCCCTTTGGTGGGACACTGTACCTTAGCAGATCCTAAGGGAGGTTTAAGGTGCAGATATTTCTTCTCCTTCGCCTCTGAGCTAATGTGGCCTTCACCACGTATGATTACATCACATGGATTTGCCCCTCTGCTGCACTTCACAAAAAGCTGTTGCCAAGTCTGCTTTCATTTCCATTTAACTCCTTAGTTAAACACTCCTTAGTGTTTAAGCAGTACCATAAGTACTGTGAGAAATAATATTTGCTTCTAAAAGTTTTTAAATGTTTATTTAAACCTTATCAAAAAATACAACAGAAGACTGAATAGAGAAAATAATACAGTGCTGGGAGTAAAGGATTTTTTCTCACTATATGCTCATTTACACAATGGATGTTTCACTTTTTAACTTTTTAGTTTCTCTTAAAGTTTTGCCAATTGACTCTTTCTTCACTGTCTAGTGGTGGAGATCACTTTTTTATATCTTGATTGGAGGTCAGGTGTTACTATAGTAATGAGCTGACCTTCTTAAATGCCCTGACTACCCAGGCTATCCTGTGATAACAATGCAAGAGAGAGTAAAACATAACTATAAATCTGTAAAATTTTTCTTAACATATACATAATATTTGTCTTTTAATTGTAAGATTCAACTATTGCATTACTCATCTGTCACAATACCCTGCATGCTACCAGGGCATATATGGGTTTTACTCATATTAGCTTGTATTTCTCAGATGAGGGATTTTTTTTTTTTTTTTTAAGAAATACAATTGGAATTTAGAATACACTTTAGAAATATCAAACTTTCTCTTTAAATTACTTAAACTCTATATTTATACTGGCAAGATGATTACTGAAATGTGTTCAGATGGTACCATCTTCACTCAGTGGACTGCATCTCATCTACTTCTTCCCCTTTTCCTAAGCTTTCCACCTTCTTCATATGTTACAGGTGCCTGTTCAATAGATTGCTATTGCTGGTGGCTTTGAAATGGCTTTCAAAGACCTTTTGCTACTTGCTTTCCAGTTCTACTTAATGTTTTCATCCAGTTTATAAAGTGTAAGTGTGAAAGAAAACTTTTGAATTAAGTGGGCCCAGTTCCTTCAGGAAACTTCCTGAGTGTGCACCAGCCCAAAAATGCAGTGCTAGTTCAGTAAGCAATGTAACCATGCTATAAAGAAAGGCAGATGTAATTAGAGGGGATATTTTGGATGCAGTGGGCATTACAAATGCTAGATTTGCCATGGTAAGAATCCTGACATATCTGTTACCTTGGTGATTTGTATTTTTTTTTTGGTAGGGTAAGGGATATTTTTTGCAATGAAAATTACACGTACTTATTCCAATTAACTTGAACACAAACCTTCCAGGGGAAAGAACTGGGAGCAGGTAGTAGAGTAAGCAGGTGTATTTTTTAAGCTTTTTTTCCCGCTCTGATTATATGATGCTGAATTTCTTACACTTGAACAAAGAAAGGAGAAACAAACTGCCACAAAAGGCAGAAACTACAAAGGCAAAGACAAGGATAACTGTAGAAATAAGGATACTGGAAACATAATTTTAATTAGTGATACAGTAAGTGGCACCGTTTTACCTAGTGTGCTATTACTCTCATTTATGCAATTATCTGTTGCTTTTAACATTGCACGTGCTGTAACAGAACTGATTAAATTAAAAGTGTGTCTGCCATTGAGTCAGACTGCAATGTTTGCAGTGAGCTGTTTTAAATAATTTGTTGGAGTCCTGCAGTTTATACTAGTGGTTACGTATGCTGGGTGAGAGACCATTTGAAATGCAGTTGGTGCATTTTTCACCTGTGTGCTTACTGTGCATTCTTGTGAGAAAATTGAGAGTCGATGGAAGGACAACTCTGCTAGTATTGGTTATTTTGGATTGTTTAATTTGAATTACTCTTTTCAAGTGGCTGTTTAGTGCAGAATGTCCAAGGCATGGGACTCCTGCTTTGGGGTGATGTGCATAGCACAGGAGGGATGTTGAAACAGCTTCCCCAGGGTGCCATCCCACACCTGGGAGCATTTATGGATAATCACGGTGTAAGTGGGAAACACAGCCATCCCCTCCTAAAGCAGATGGGGTTGATTTGTTCAGGCTCTCAGTGGGTGGTGGGCACTGCTCTTGCTCTCCACGTGTAGTTGCAAGGACATCTTGAAAAGCACAGACACACTTGCATGGGTGAGTCAGGAACAGAGCAAAGCCACGGAAAGGTAAAAGGAGCTGCCTTGCTAGTCCTGCCCAAAGAAACCTATAAAACTCCTCTGGGTTTGAGGTGCTTGTCTGGGCTGGTGTGAGGCTCTGGAAGGGAATCAGGGCTGGGCTTGGAGCGTTGCTCTGGGACAGCAGCTCTTGGCAGCTGGGGCTCTTGTGCCTGAGAGATGTTTTGCAGCGGGTCTAAATGTGGCTGAAGGTCTGGACTCTGTTGCTCAAAAAAATCTGGAAGGTGCTGGGGGGATACTGTGGGAAGTTTGGTATCAGTGTTACCTGAGGGGCAGTCCCTGAGGCCTGGACTTGAAAATTTACTTTGTTACTGCCTTTTTCAAGATATAGTCAGGATTGGATGGATTTGGGTTTGTTTTGAGTGGGTTTTATGTTTGTTTGTTTTGTCTCGGGTTTCTTTGTTGCTTTTCTTTGTTTTCATTCTTGTTCTGCTTGGGCTGTCCTTGCTGACAGATAAATACATCTTGCCACATCTAGGCAATAGTTCTTTGGAAGTCTGCAAAATCAGGGCTGAGATTTCAGACCAAATGAGCCCTTGAAATGTCTCTGATGCCTGGGTACTCAATATATGCCCAATGCCAGCAGTGTCAGACACCCCGGGGCAGTGCTGGAGGCAGGTGCCTGGCTGGGTCTGGAGCTGTATGGGCAGGCAGAGTGAGCTTCCTGCAAGGGGTCAGCAAAAGGGTTGGGAGCATCACTCCTAAGTTTGTTTTCCATTTATATTTATTGTCCTTCTGCTCCTCAGCCCAGGATGAAGGAGTGCCCTGAGCATCCCAAGTGGCTGATTTGTTGAAAAGCACCCAAAGTGTATGCTCCCCTCCCGTCAAGAGAGATGTACAAAGGAAGAAGAGTAAGAAGTTGTTTAACAATATAACAAAACAATGAAGAAAAGCATTGAGAGCAGGGGGGAAAAGCCATTGGTCTGAAAAGAATGCTGATTTTAAAATTGGGCAAAAAGGATCAGCTTTTGTGTGCAGCAGTTGCCACTCAGGGACTTCCAGGCGTTCACTGAGGACCTGTTTTGGTGCGCTCCTGCCTGAGGTTTTGTGTGCTGATAGATAAGTATTTATGCATATGCTGCACCACTGTGTCGGTCATCTCATCACAGAGTGGAAAATTAATTGTTCCAGTGTGGAGAAGATCTGAATGCCAAGTGCCTTCCTCCTTCCCCCACCTCCTTGCTTTTCTTCTTTCAATATTTAGCCAAGGTAGCTGAGCTTAAATACAGATTTCCCCATGTCTTTGCATACATCATTGAGGGACTGTAATTCCACAAACTAGAATAGGTCTCAAGGAATCACCTTTTGAACTCAGTGGTGAGGCTAATTGAAGGAAACTTGCTGGGAAAGACACAAAATAATTTAGTTTGTGTCTGTTAGGTTGTCAGAGTGGCTACTGCAACAAAGCTTCCTCTCCCCATTCCCCCCCCCCCCCTTTTATTCCCATGACTACAGCTTATATATGTTTAAAGTATAATTAACAGGAGAGCCAGAAAATATGTTTTCTTTCTTGGTGCTGAAAGTGACTAATTGTTAGTTGTCAAGATAACAGGATTGTAGGAATGGGGAGATAAATTCTGCATGTTTCATGGAGGGGCATACCAAATGCATTTCCAAAGTGATCCAAAGGTGGGGCTTAGGGAGTGGTGAGGCTCCAGTGAGAGTGTGTCAAGATGGGGGAGACCTGGGTTAGAATTTTGTCTCATTTTTTGACCACTGGTGAGGGGTTTCTCCTCTCCAAAATGAAGTCTCTCCTTTGCACTTTCCCTCATGATATTTGCCAAACTGGGAGGTGATAAAAATTAGGTTTCCTTGTGTTTGCAAAGTGTTTTGAGATTTATGTGTGAAACTCTTCCTAACCCAAGTAGTACTCATTACAAATGTGGTCTAAGCTATAAGGCTTGTGCTCCTTACTTGTGTGAAATGCCTGTGATTCACTGGGAGCTGGACCTAGGAAGAAATGCATGGTGTTGAGTGTGGCTCACATTTCTCAGTGTTTTATCCAATAGGAAAAAAATGTACGAAACTACTGAAATGATTTTTTATTTAACTGATTGGGAGCTCCTGGTTCATGCAGATCCCATCCTGTGCTCACTGCTGCAGGGAAACATTCAGTGAGCAAAATCCCCAGAGCCCGAGGTGTTTTCACCTGTGCTGGTGGGGCTTTAAATGTGAATTCAGAGAATTGAGGAGAGTGAGTTACTGGTGGTTCTTCCTACTGGCAAGGGAGATAACCGGCAGCTATTGTCAGTGCCTGTGGTAAATTGCAGTGTTTAGAGTTGGCAATTTCGCAGGACTATGGCAAAGGACAGGTTTCTATCTGGAGCCAGCCAGACGGAAATCCTCTCACAGGCTGCTCAGCTGGAGCTGGCTGCAGCCAGGGCTGCCCTGCTGACATTCCTTCCTGTCCAGCTGAAGCGTTTTCACTCGCAATTCAATTTCTCCCCTCTTTTAGCAGCAAAGTAGATGTAATTTTGGTGACTGCCTGAACATTACAGTGTGCACAGAAAAACTGAATGCACGATCCATGTCGCAGTGGCCGCAGCGTGTCTGCACTGTGCAAGGTGCAGGTGTGCACCTGCAGGCTGTTAGCAGCAGGCTGTAGACCAGCTCTGTCAAGGAAGGGGCTATTTCATTAATTTGGAATAGCTGCCTCTCCCAGGATCTGGCTTGCTGATTGATTTCTGTGTTTGCAGGGGTCCCACTGCAGCGTGTTTGCTGGTTTGCCTCCCAGCTTTTTGGTCCCCTGCACCTTCTCTCAATGGCACTTTTCTTTGCAATGAAAGCTTTGCATAGTAAGGACCTCACAACAAGAATGAGTGTTACTTCCTTTTCTTTCTTCCTATTTTCCCCTCTCCCCATTCTGCTCTCTGCATCCACAGTTTTTGCTCAGTGATGCTAGGCCAGGAGCTCCTTTGTTGTGTCAATAGGACTGGCCGAGCCCAGGGGCTGTAGCCCTCTTTTACCCATGACAGCTCACTAGGAATATGTGTGTGTTTGCCTGTATCCCTTTCTTTTTTCCTCCTGTTTTCCTGTCAGAGTAATTAGTGTTGGCTTTATGGCTGAAATCGGTGAAGAGAGGAACATTGAAATCTGTCTGCACTGAAGTGCAGCAGAGGCTTTCATTAACCTTATAATCGAGGAAAAAAACCAAAATTAAATAAGTCATGCACAGTAAGGAATGTCACAATTTTCTGCCCCTTTCGTTTGTGCAGGACAGGAGGCTGCAGGGAGGCTGAACCCTGTGTCTTGTCATGCATTTCTAATCCTCAGCAATTTGGGGCTGCAAGGGAGGGGGCTGCACCTTGTGCACCCATTTCCTCCTCTTCCACCACAAATCTCTGTCCTCTCCCAGAAATGAATTTGCAAAAGTTTCAGTTCAAAGTGATGCACAGGAAACTGTTTTCAAATACTGTATGGAAAGCTTGGGGTTCTGTTAAAATGCATGTTTGGGGAAAAAAACTAAAGTTAGCATGATGAGAATGGACTTTTGGAAGATTTTGGCTTACTCTCTTCCTCCATGTCTGAGAGCTCATTCCTGTGTGAATGTCAGCTTTTCCCTTGTTGGTACCCCTGGATTTGAATACCAGTGTAATATCCAGTTGACTTTATGCTTAGGTAACTTTCTTGTAAAATACTCAATTTTCATTAGCTTTCTTATTAGACTTTTTTTTTTTTTTCCATGTGGAGTTTCATGTAATAATAATTGGACATTAGCTGAACAAATGTAAGTCAGCAGTTTTCAGCCTATGGAGTATTTTTTTCTTTTTAATTTTTTTTTTTGGCAGATGAAATGCTTTTTGATGAGAGGTGGTGGGTTGGATGCTAAAGGTGGTGAGCGTCAGCTCCTGTATTTTTGTGGCTTTGAATAAATTAGTGTCAAAGATCTGAATTTAAATTCTGATTTCCCTGTTCATTCACATAGGCCAGTTATACCTAGAGCGGGTCAAACTTTTTCACTTTTCTTAGTGGAAAGTTATTCAGTGAATAACTTTCCACTAAGAATATGTTTGGTTTAAGTCAAAATTCTCTAGGCAAAAACTGCTCTTGTTTGTTTTTTTAATTTTTTTTTTCTCTCCTAACAGCCGAGTTTTCACACTGCCTTAATTTAAAGAAACTTTTAATTCCTTCTTCCTTGCCCCCCTTCTCATCTCGTTTCTTTGTATCTTTCTTTTTGCATAAAAATGAAATGAAACATTTTAATAACCTGAAATGGTCATCCAGAGGTTACTGGGGTTAACCAGGCGAACAGAGTTACATCACTCCCCGTGAGGAGGGATACTCAATGGCAGCCTGTGGTCCAGATTTTACATCTCATATGTTCTTTGGAGCTTCATACTCTATGTATTTGAGCAAACAACTGCAATTCTAACTCAGAATGACCTCGTTTGAGGTGTGTATTTAATAAGATAATTTAAATGCCGCGAGAGTAGAATGCACTTTTTGTAAACAGGACTTGGAATATTTGAGTGCTTACATTTTGCTTTAAAATCTCCCTGTTTGTTCATTATCCAGGGACATGTCTCTGGCATTGTATATGATTTTCAGTACTTCCCTTATAAGTGAGAACTTTTATAAAAGAACAGGAGTTATTACAGCCCTAACTCTGTGCGTAGTAAGAGAAAAAAGTAAATAAAAAGTCTAACAAGCATCATCAGTCTGTAGGAGCGGGAATGAGAAGAGCTAACGATCGCTATCCAAGTGATAAATGGGGGAACCATCTGAGAGGGCTTTGGCAACAAGAGGAGACAGATGAAGGCAAAATGGCTTCTATCTGCCTGCCTTTTGTTCTTTGAGGACTATTATGGTTAAAGCTTATTTAGCAATCTAGCTCCTAACCTGGGCTTAAATGACATTGTGAGTTAACTGGCACACAGTAGTAAATTAGAGCAATTAGTGACTGCATATCGCTTTTTCTTATGGAGGTGGTGTACCCACGTGGAAAGGGAGAACCTGCTTTCAGGGGTGAGCACGTGCCTGTGGGAAACACGTGTTGGGGTGAAACACTGAGGGTCCTACCCTATCCAGTGGGTGGACTCTGCATCACTGTCCATGGGATTGGGATGCAGGATGTTGGAGAGTAGCCTGTGTGGAGCACTCATGGTAAAAGGTGGCTGGAAGGATTGAAATGGGATTTATGGAGTTCATTTTGGAAACAATTTTGATCAGATCTGAGTGCATTTGATTTGCTGTGTTCAGATTATTTTGAATGGTTCAACTAATGACAATCCTTCTGGAGAGAAGCATTGTTCTTTTAATGCCAGACCAGCCCAGTTCAGCAAGCTGGCAAGGACCAGGCTCTCCAGAGGCACCTTAGGAAACTTCCATGGTACATAAGATGGTGCTTAAAGTTCATCATCAGTGCTTTAATGTGGAAAGATGAGCTTAAGTGTGTGTAAAAAGCTTTATGGCATTGGACTGCAAGCGGGAGAGGGACGTGCTTTTTTCTCTGTGCTTCTGGAAAGGTCACTGACTTGGTGGGATCCTATCCTCCCAGAAGCCACGGCTGTTTCCTTTGTCAGATGTACCTGGAGCAGCATTTTGGGAAGCAGGAGGTCAGGTAAGATGTGGTGGCAGGTTGCCTACTTCTGTCAGTACCAATGAGGGGCTGCAGCCATCCTGGGAGAGGGCTGTGCACTGTCTCACCCGCTTTGTCAGTGGCTGGAAATGGCTTCTCACGGGCACTATGCTGCTGCCTCCAGTGCAAAGGGTCATTGGTGCCTGGCCTTTATGGGGCTCATTTCCCAGCTGCTCCACTCCTTAGGACATAAAGCCAAGTGCCTGTGGTGTGACTATCATCCTCTGGCTTGTAAACTGTGCTGACACTTTCCCCTTGCTCCCAGAGCCTGTAAAACTTTAATCCTGGAGAAGACACATGAGTGTGAAGCTTCTAAAACCAGTGAGAGTGAAACTCATTCAGTTACTCACATACTTGCAGAAGGGTGTGCACGGGAGCCCTGTGTGATTTTGTGCATCTGTAGGAGCGAGGACTTGAGGCAGATTTTGTCTGGCTGTTTTTACCCAGACATTGCAATTTCTTAGCTTATTTACTGTGCTGCCATGCTGAGCCATAAAACTTGGAGCTGTACAGGAAAAACCCTTGTGCTGCTCTTCTTGTATCATTGGGGCTGGAAATAGCAAAGCAGATTTGTCATATGGGAACAGCCAGGTATCATTCCCACTTTTTGCCATGTGAGGAGAGCATGTGCTAAACAGTTACACACCTTTTTTGTGTTCCTGCACAGCACGTGCAGCGGGAAGGGAGGTTTGGGCCATGGTGATGTTAGAAAGAAGGATGTGAAGAAAAAATAAAAAAAAGCAATTGCATTCTAAGGATAGATCTTACTGAAGAGGTACCTCCTGCTTTCCAAGAAGACAAAAGGCTTATATAAATAAGGTAGGCAGTGAAGTTTAACTAAGAAATGGAATACCAAATTAAAAATGCGAGTGCCAACTCACTCAATAAAATGTCAGCCCTTTTGATAATGTGCTGGTCTCTTGAACTTAGAATTGATTAATCAGTCAACTATTCCTTTCTTACACAAGCAGTTATATACTGGCAGGAGGAAGTATAGTAGAGTTTGATCCTGTACATCAGATAATTAACTATGTGTTTATATAGTGATATCTAGGCTACAATTCTATAAAACCACTGATAATAAGATCATAAATGTTAATTAGTTGACATAAATTTATTCTGTTAAATTCTATAACTGCTGCTTTAATTGAGTGACTCATTTCCTTAGGTAAGCCTTAGTGCTGTGCTACTCTCTTGTTACAATTCCCAATTTAGAAGTAGCTCAGTCTCACAAGATTGGCAGTGATTTGCTGTTGTGCTCAAAGTAGGTATTTTGATGACTTCCATAGAAAACAAAAGAGAAAAAAGTGGTGTAAAGGGACTTTTAAGAGTTACTGTATAGTTTGGTCTCCAGTGCAGTTACCAAAAATGCTCGAGCTGCTGTGGGGGGAACATTTTGATGCTGTGACCATAGCCTTGGATGATCTTTCTTTGGTTTCCTTAGATTTTGTTTTGTATGTGCAGCAAACTCCTTTCAAAGCTGTCAGCTGCTCATCACTTGTATGACCTGAGAGTACAAGGGATGTGCCATCCATCCAGCTGGCTTTCGATGCCTCTGTGTTCACAAAGATTCAAAGAAGTGGAGAATTGGGTTTGTTCTGTTGTTGAGCATAGTAAGTGAGAAAAAGGACTTGTTCTTTACCTCCTTTCGGGTTTCACAGGTACTTGGTGAAGCCTTGTGGTAGCCTTGGTGGTTTTCAAGTCTAGTTTTTAAGAAGCAGTGGAGACACAGTGACTGTCTGTGCTGTTTACTAACTTCAGAGATAAAAGTGCTTGGCAGATGGGATCTCTGAACTGTTCACAAATTCATGTTGTGCATCAGGGAACTCAGCCTGCTTAGTCTGGTGTCACATCCCTGAATTAGGTGCAGGATGCACTGCTCCATCTTTGTGATTTTAGGGGGATTCTTGCTTAACAAAAATACCTCATTTTGTTACCAGAATGAACTGGTGCAAATAGGCAGTTGATATAGCCCCATCAGCTGAGATGGTTCCTTGTCATGGTTTGACACTGGCCAAACACCAGGCACCCACAAAAGCTCACCCTGTCCTGCTACAGGTGGGCATAGGAGAAGGAAAAAGAAACTAATGAAGGGCTCATGGATTGAGGTAAGAACTGGGAGAAAACACTCTATGGGCAAAACAGGTTCAAATTTAAGGTAAATTTTTTATTAACAGAGTCAGAGGAGGATAATGAGAAGTAAAATAAGCCTTTAAAACACCTTTCCCTCCAACCCTTCCCTCTTTCCCACCAACAGCACAGGAACACAGTGTAGGGGTGTTGGTCAGTTCATCACTCGAGTTCGTCTGTTCAGGGAGAGGAGTCTTTTCTCTGCTGTGCTGTGGGGTCCCTCCCACAGGAGACAGTTCTCTGTGAATGTCTCCAGCATGGATCCACTCTCATGAGCAGCGTCCTGCCAAAACTGCTGCAGTGAGGGTCCCTCCCATGGGCAAACAGTCTTCCCAAAACTGCTGTGGCGTGGGTCACTTGTCCACGGGGTGCAGTCCTCTAAGGACAGGCTACTCTAGTTTGGAAGCAAGGGCCCTCTGTCTCTGGAAGCAGGGCCCTCTCTCTCCATTCAGGTCTCCACTGGATCACAGCTTGCTCTGGCATCCACCCACTCTAGTGTGAGCACTTCTCCCACAGGCTGCGAGTGGATCTGTGCATGCCCCATGGACTTCATGCATTACAGGGCCACAGCTGCTTCACCATGGTCCTCACCACGGCCTGCAGAGGAATCTCAGCTCTGATGCTTGGAGCACCTCCTCCCCTTCTTTTTCTGCTGACCTTGGTGCCACCATGTTGTTTCCCTCACATATCTTCACTTCCTCCTCTACTCTGACTAGAAGAAAAACTGCTGCTTGTGGGTACCATTGCCAACAACTCCCACCAATTCAAAGATTCCTGCAGGTTCATGTAGTGCCAAGAAGTTGATCTCATCTAGGTTCCACATCAGGGAATTGCTCATCATGTTTCTGCCACCATCGCGTGGGCAGTGGTGGCCGCGGCAGCGCTGGCGTTGTTTAACGCCTCTCCTCATACAGGCTGCTGGGAGGGAGAAGACGCTGCCCCTGGGAAAAAATTACCTGTGCCTTGTTTTAATTTTCTTCTTAAGTCATCACAGAGGTGTTACCACCCTCTCTCACTGGGCCAGCAGTGTGTCCATCTTCAGAGCCATCAGAGATTTGCTCTGCCGGACATGGTGGAAGCTTCCAGCAGCCGCTTTTGTGGCCCTCCACCACTACCAAAAGCCAGGCTGTGCCAAATCAACACATGCATTTACTAACCAATTATGGAGATAGACAGTAAATTCCCTTCCTTCCCAGGTTTTCCTCTGGAAAGGCCTGAAGTCTTATCTGGACCTAATCTTTTGCATTTAAGTTTTGTAATGAGTTGATTCTTCTGTTTTATTTGAATTTCTTGCCACCCTGTTTTGGAAACCACTGCAGACTTTGAAGGTATTCTCTACAAAAGGCATCAACCCTGCTGTCAGCATTTGTGACATTGCAGTGCCCTAGAGCATAGATAAGTTTTTCACCATTCAACCTGCCTGAAATTGGTGTCTTAAAAACAGATTAATGTCTGAGAAGGGTTGCAAGGAGACTCCAAGAAGGGGATAGTCAATTTGATCAACAATACAGGTAAAGCTTTGGGGGAAAGCTCTGAGGCTGAAGACCATGAGAGCTTGGCAAGCTCCTCAAGGAGCAAGTGGGTAAGTGGCTGGCTGAAGAAGGGAGCGAGGGCACGTGGGCATAGGTGAACACTGGGTAGGGGACTAAGAGGACTTTGCACAAGGAAAGACTTTGATGCTTGAGTAGGTCTGGACAGCAAGAGCATAAGGTGCTGCTAGAAGGAAGGAGCCATAAGCCTATGGGTTTTGAACCTATATTGTTCCCATTTATTAACTAAAAGTTACTAAAAATCTGTGAATAATCAGGGTCAGAGATGACATTACATAGACATAACCTTTCTGGTCCAATAGGTTGTGTATATATTGGTAAGTTGCAGTCCCATAGTTTTTTTTTCCTATCCTATGGTATCCTCCTTGGTTCTCCAGCCAGAGGTGGGCTGCTCCCACTTCCCTCCATTGGGAGGGGGCATTTGGTGAGTGGTGCTGAGTGTGGTTCTCTGCAGCCTTTTTGGGATCGAGGCCTTCAGTGTGAGCAATTATCTCCTGAAGGGGGATGTTGTGAGACTCTTAAATTAGAGGCATCTTATTAGCCACACTTCACATACCAAGCGTTTGCTATAAAAAGATGCACCTTGCTGCTAAGACTGAGTGATTAATTTGCAAGCCAGCAAGTTGTTAGATTGTGCTAACAATTACCATATTTGATAGATTAAAGCCCGCACGAGGGTATCTGTTACCTTGGGAGTTTATTTACAGTTCCTGATCTGTGGCAGGCAAAGGATTCGTGGTGTGACCGTGACTGCATCATGTCTCAGTGATCCCATCACGTTTAAAAATAATGTCTAAGCTGAAAGTTCTGAAAAATGTGCCCATCTTTGGTTATGCATGGACTCAGCCCTTTCCATTTTGAAGCTTGGCTTCTTACTACAAGAAGCCATTAGCTGGAGGTGTGTCTCTGTGGAGAACTTCCCTCCTGTGAAAATAAAATTAAGAATCCAAGAAACTTGTGTTTTGCCCTGAAATGAAAATGTTACCTTTTAGACTAGAACCATCAGTCAGTCTATTTTTGTGTGTGTGTAAACTAGATGTAATTTATAGTTTGCTAAAAAAGCTAAAGTTTCTCTTGCTGGAGTCCCTTCAGTTTGGCACCAAAAGTGTTTAATTGTTTAGGCAGAGAAAGAACATGATTGACTTTATGGTCCAATGATCTCAACGTTTCGCATTTTTCAAGGCAGAGGTGAAAACAATTGGTGGTGGTGGTGGCAATGACAAGGAGAAAGTCACTGCCTCAGCTCTTTTTCTGATCAGACATGTCCTATAAAGTGACAATGAAATTTTCATGGTATTCTCTTTTTGCAAACTGATATCCATCCAACCAAGAGCTGTTGCTCTCTCCAGGACTTGGTGTGAGCATCGAAGCTGATGTTAACAGCCCTCCTCTGCAGCAGTGGCACCTGGGAAGACAAAAATAGATGTGCCCCAAAACACCCATCCCTTCAGGAGATTTTTGACCTGCATCCTTGCTTATGTAAAGTTTTCGTACCTTTTGTCTCTCTCTTTTCCAAGTGGTTTTATTCATTCTGACTTGTGATCAGGCCCTGTTTTAATAACTCCTGAGCTGCTGTTGTCCCCGCAGAGCAGAGAGGAGGACTTTGCACGTCAGAAACCTTCAGCAGTGGGCAGCACACGAAAGGTCATCCTCCAGCCGCTGAGATTCATGGGCTTTGGGCAGCCTGGCTGCTTCCCTCCTCCTCATCCCCTCCATATCTCTGTGCCGTGTCATTGCTGGGCACTGTCCCGCTCTCCTCCCCTTGTACTTCCACTGTTATTTTTTTGAATGTCGAAATGAATGATGGTAACTGCCTCCTGTAGAAGAGTTTTGGGGAAAAGCAGTGCTGTGAGCTCTGGCAGCCCAGACGGTGCACGGGGAACAGCATCGCCCTTGTTCTGCTCACCCTTTTGGGCATCTGCAGTTCATCCAGGCCCGGAAGGCCGGCTCTGTCCCAGGGACATGGGACAGGCACAAGGACACGGCACGCTGTGCCAGCTTGGTGCTTGCAAAGGCTGGCATGGTCCTTGGCATCCTGGTGATGTGGCACTTGGAACAGCACCGCATCATCTGCACAGGTTCAGTAGCCGTGGGGCTCAGATGAGTCACTTTGGGGTTTTCTTCTTGTTTGTTTGCTGTTCAGGGGCAGTCCTGCAGCCCAGTTAGATTTAACAATGTGATTCATAGCCATTTAGTCTCTGTCATCATCATGTTTATTCTGCAATCATCACTAAGAGATCTCTATTGCTGTCTCTTTTCCTTGGCTTTTGCTAAATTTTTTGCCTTCTGCCCTGGCGAAGCTAGTAGCAGATGATAAAAATGCTTTGAAATTATGTTAAAAGAACCACAGCTGGTATAAATAGATTTTACTTTGATGTATCTGATCTGATTTGTGTTACCTGAGGATCAGGCTTTAACTGTTTAATTCTGCTACTTTTGTTAAAAGATAGTACTCAGCAGTGAATTCCTTTCATTGTCAGAGCCACCTCCAGCTCAAGATCTGAGGTAAGTGGTTGGCACTATGCCACAAAGGTAGCTCAGGTGGCAGTGGGATGGGGCTGACCATGAGAATGGTACGAACATGTTAGCAAAAACAACATCTAAAGCAAAACTGAACGAGTTCTCAATGAAACTCAGCATTTCAGTTGGAAAGGCTGATTTCTTAGGGAATGTTCATAGTCAAAATATTTTGAGCAGGTTGGCCTGTGGTCCTTCTCCTTTCTGTTTAGACATGGGTTTTCTTCAAGGAGGAGGACTGCCTGGTCTGTGAGAAAATCAGGTGCCTGACACAGCAGTAAGACCTGCCATGGATGATTTGTGCAGAAACCAAGAGTAAAATTGCCTAGAACAGGAAAGGAAATGGAAAATTGTGTGGGTGTTTTTTTTTTTGGTGACAAGATACAGAGTGGGGGTAAAAGAAGACAAGACTACTGTTATTGCTAAGGTTTAGCATTAACTAATTATTAGCAGTTAACAAATAGCTAACAAATTAAGAAATAGCAGATTACCATTAGTAAATTGGTAATAGCTAGCAAAAATCTGAGCACAAGCACTAATTTTTCCTCCTTGCATCTGAACCCTCTGGTGGTGATACAGGCTTTGCACTTGTGTGTTGTGGCCATCCAGAGTAATTAAGGGAAAAAAGGTGGAGATACGATCAGAGTTTGGACAGAAGAGATGCCTGCAGAGGGAAGTGTCATATAGATTTTGGTCTTAAAAAAAATTAAGGTAATCAGTGTAGACACGGAAGTGAAAGAGAGGCTATAACCTCAATGGCCATATGCTACAAAAAACAAGCAGGAGGAGGATCAGTGTAGTGCAATATCAACTGCAAACCCTTTCCACTGGGCTTAGCAGGACTTAAAATAGACGGGAAGATAATAGTGCAGCAAGTACAACAGAAGAGAAAAATACTCCAGTGCTGTTGAAGAGATCAGCTAGTGTCTGCTTTAAAAGCTGTGATGAGCAGTGCCTCACTTTCTGAAACTATGATCTGGCATCCTTGGTTTGTGCCAGGATGCAGCACAGAGGGTGTGTACGAGCTGCTGAACTGAGACAGGAGAGGAGGAGCATGTAAAATCTCTCAGGACTGAGGGGCTGCTCCTATTTCCCTCAAAGGGGGAACACTGAAAGGAAGAAAACCTATGACTTGATGTCTGGGGGTTTACTGTTGCAAGCGCGTGTGCCTCAGTTTCCCTATCTGTAAAATTATTATAAGAGCTTCTTCAGGAAATGTGTTTGGAGATACTTTCTATAAAAGGCTGCAGTAAGGCTTGGGGAGATACCTGACTGTGCCCAGGAAACACTTGGGAGTTAAGCAAACATCCTTTTGAAAATGAAGCCAGATTTACATGCCTGCAGGAAAGTGGTTGTGCCTTTCCTGAAAAGATTTCCTGATTTCCTGAAAAGGCATTTCTATTAATTCTCTCTGCAAGGGACGTTACAGTGTTTGCAGCATTAATGGAATTGTCTATCTGAGCAGCAAATGTAGGACTGTTAATCATGGGCCCTTTTTTCCTTCTGTTTGCTTTGGTCCTTGACTGTTACATCGATATTTAGCATTTGTCTTAAGTTCATTTTAGTTCAGTCTCATTACATGTACTTGTTACTTGTGATGCTGCTGATTTGAAAAGCACTTCCAAAATCCTGGGGATTTTTCTGGCTTTGTACCATTCTTTGAATAACGTGTTCTACAAGTTTTTCATGCATCACAGACTGGTGGTTTTTTTTGGCTGTAAGTCAGAATAATGTTCCTGGGGATGATGAGAGTTCACTTTTTCACCCATTTGCTTGTCTCCAGAATGCGGCAAGATGCTTTTTTGTTGAGTGCTTGATTCCATCCTCCCACTCTCTCCTGGCTTAAAAAAGGGCAATTATCCAAAATTCACACTTACCTTGTCACCTGTAGACAAGGCATCTCTGGTGCCTGGTGTGAGCTGCTCCATCCTGTCTGACAGGCTGGTGTGCAACAAAGCTGGGATGGGGAATTGCCTGGGCTGGGAAGGAGCCCACAGATGGACCAGGCTCCAGGACACTGAGGCAGTGTCACAGCTGTGGGTATGGGTGTGTACCTACAAATTAGGGGCCTTGCAGGTTTATGGGAACCTTTGTAAAAGCTGGGCTAGAAACCTCTGTGAGGCCTTCTAGACCTGCTGGCACTGAAGCTTCCCACTGCCCGCTGTCCTGATTGCCAGAGGGCTGCTTTGGGACTGAGGAAGGTGGGATATTACACAGAGATAGTACACTCAGTGTGCCCAGATGGCTCAGAAGTCATGGTCTGTGGTTCCATGTTTGGGGAAGCCTTTCTCCTGAAGGCACTTTGGGTTTCACTTGCTGCAGCTTTGCTTCAGCTCTTTTGAACTAGAGGTCAGTGCACACCCTGAAGCACAAGAATTTGTATTTCTTGCAAAGCTTTTAATCATCGCAGTGGTAACCCTAGTTGGTCTCCTTTTAATTTGTGAATTTTTCACATGTGGTAGAAAAGGCAAAATGTGTTGAATGAGTTTTGCATGATTAATGGTTTTGTCCAGAATTATTGCTGGTGAAGATGCGATATTTTATATTTTGGCGGACATATAAAAGCAAGGGAGAGCTAATTTTTTTTTATTTGAGAGTTCAGAATGTCTGTCTCTTTATTTTCTTTATTTTTAGGGATACAGACAAAGCAGATTGTAAATTGTGAGTAATTTAATTTTAATTAGTTCTACTAAAAGCTTTATTACTCTTTCCTCTTCTCTTTCCATGAAAGTGATAGCAATGCAAATGTTTGTGATCCTGAGTGCTGTAAGAAGGTGCTGTTTTTCAGACCTCCTGGCACAGCTTGTCAGCATCTCTAAAATTCTTTGTAATCCCAAAAGCCTGCACTTCTGAAGTACTCAGCTCTGCCCAGACAATCTGTGACAAATGGTATCTGTGCCAGGAAGTGGGCTGAGGTTATTAAAGAATTTGCTGTTATGGTTATTTTAGTGAGCGAGTTGCTTGTTTGTAGGGGTTCCCCCCACCTCCCCTAAAAAGCTTGTTAGATATAGACTAGCAGTATCTGTTATCTGAAAGGCTTTGAAGTTGTTCTTACCCAAAAATGAAGGCACTAAAAAGAAACAGCCAAACAATCAAAAACCTAAAAAAAACCCCACCAAAAACCGAAACCAAAAAATCCCCGACCCAGTGAAAGAGTAAGTGCTGCCTGTTCTGTAGCACCCTGGAGCAGATTTTTGTTGCTCTCCCAGCTGGTCCAAGCTCTGCTGGTGGAGGGTGGGGGAGATTGTAAACCCTTTGGGCAGTACTGGGGAGTGCAGCCACTTGCTCCTCTCCTTCATCTCCTTTCATGAGCTTAAAATTTTGAAAATCATCCTTCATGGGTCATCCTGCTTAAACCTCCCATCAGTGTTGTTTTATGCAGAAATTAATTTGCATTATATTAGAAAAACAGGGTGCAAATTAATTGAGAAAGGAAATGGCTTTTAAGGTTGCAAGGCATGGTGATCATGCTGGTCAGTGGGCTGGTTCAGCTGGTTTGTGGAAGCCTTCTCCAGTCAGGTCCTTCCAAGCAGTTGCCCCTTTTCCTGGATCTTGCTGTTTTTCTGCTGTTTCTGTATTGCCTGCATTGCTGCTGGAGCACAGGGCAAGGACCAGGACTGTGCCTGGAAGCTGGTGGTGGTTGCTGGAGGGCATCAGTGGTGCCTTTCCCAGGGGGCAGCGACACTCATGCAGTTCTCTCTGAGCCTGCTGTGGCCCTCAGCCCTCCCTGACCAAGATTTCCAGCTTGCCTTGAGGTTTTGTGCTATATTTGGGTTAACCAGTGAATGCTGTCAGATGTCCTTGCCACTGGAGAGCTGCTGCAACTTCGGAGTTGCCTCGTTTGTCACTGCTGCCCTCCATGGCCATGGAATGTGCTCCCGAGGCAGCTCTGCGTCCCTCACCCAGCCCTGACCATGGAGGGACCCTCCTGAAGAGCTGTCTTAGGCTGGGCTGCACAAAGGAGGGCTGCCTTCTGCAGGTTGATGACTCCTGCTGGCCCTCCAGCACTTGTCCTGGCTCAGTCTGGCTCTTCCTGTGCCTTTCTCAGGGAAGAGTTTGTCTGGGGCAGGTTTCTGTGTCCAAGAGATCTGTTGTGCATCCCGACATTTGGATCTGCCTGACTGCTGTGGGAGTGTTGGGTCACTACCAGGGACATCTGCCTTACATTGCTGCTGCTGTTCACTTGTAGTGGCAACACAGCCAGTCTGTCTCTCTCTCACTGTTGTTTGCCCCAGAAACCAGTTTTCCTTTCCCCTTTCCATTCCATTCTTTTTCTGGAAAAATCTCTTAAGCTCGTGTCCAGTCTGATCTGGCCTTCCTGGGCTCATTCTTCTCAAACAGCACCAAAAGCCACCCCCAGCTGACCAGTTGTGTGCCATGGACTTGGTTGCACAGCATGAAAATGCAGCTCAGCTGAGTGTGATGATGGCTTTAAAAAAAACGAGGAGGAGGAAAATTCCAAATGGGATTCTCTCAGGTAATCTCACAGTGAAGCAATGCAAGTGTTAATTACTGCTCTGAGTGACAGGTGGATCCAAGTGTAGTGCTGCTTTCAGGTTGAAAAAGGAAAAAGGGCTATATTTACAAAAAATAAGTTATTTAACACTCAACAGGGTGCATCTTGGCTAGCATTGCAGTGCACCTATTAAATTTTTAGTGCCAGATGATTATTCACAGCCAGGGTACAGAAGTTGCGGAGTGGCATAACCCAAGCAACAATTATTAATTAATCAGGTGTTGTAAGTGCCTAAAGAGAGCAGTAGGCAGATGATAAGAGCCTCCCTGGGATACAATATACTTTTTTTTTTCCAGATTGCAAATTAGTTAAAGCATGTATAATAATGTGATGTCCCCTTAGCAGATATTGCATCCATTATTCTTTCTACTCATATTAATAAACCCATTGATGAATACCCTCATTCTGTACGCTGTTCCCAAAAATGATTTGCAGTTGTAAAACCTTTTAACTCTGCAACTGTTTGTACTGAAAGGCAACTTTGGGATATACTGTAAATTATTTTGAGGGATTTGAAAATGCTGTTTATATCCATTAGTTGCTACAAATGCCAGGGTGCTGTGATTTAACTGCCTCATTCTTCCTTACGGGAAGAGGATGTGTTGGATAAATTTTGAAGTTGGTAAAGATTGAGGAAAAACTTCCTGTAAGAGAAAAACATGATGAAGTATGTATGCAGTTTTAGTTTTCTGGCAGGGTTATCAATAAGGTTTCCCTCTGGGAAGGGACTGGTGGGTCTCTGGAGCGTCCTGCAGAGCATGCAGTTTTGGGGAGGGGAGAGATGCCATTCCCATGGGGATGATGGAGGGGTGGGAGAGCCAAGCCAGGGCTGCCAGAGCTTGGCATACAAGGTGCATTATAAATGCCATCACTTGGCAGGATTATTTTTGCAAAAAAAAATCAGATTTTTCAAGCTTCCCAGTCTTATTTTGAGTGAGAAACTATGTGTTAGAGCTTATTATCACATCTTAAATGGTCTTTTTTGGTGTCACACTGGCTCTGTATAGCTCATCATTTTCAGTGTAATTAGTTTGCTTTCTGGGAGCTCTAATGCATATGCATTTGAGCGGCTTGACCTCAATGTAATTTTGCTTGCCTTTTTTTTTTTTTTTTTTTAAGTATATGTAGGAAGATAGGAGGAAAACCAGGACACTGAGGTAGAAAGTCCTGTTCCTGAAGAGCAAAGCAATATCATTGCAAGGATATGTTAAATAGCAGCAGCACTGCTGAGGCAGAGCACGGTGCTATTACCATTCTCGCTGGGCACCAGTCAGGGAGTTTATGGCTGTGTGTCATCCCTGTGGCCTGCACAGCCATTCCCCTTGCTGGAGGGTAAATGAGTTTTCAGGCAAGGCATGAAATGATCCCACCAAGTAAAAAGATGCCTTTCTCCCCCCCACTTCCATCTTTTTGTGGCCACAGTTGAGAGGGAGCAGCTCTAGGTGGGGAGGAAGAACTCCATTAAGTTCTTCCCATCACAGAGCTGGAGACTGTTTTCTGCCTGCCTTACCTATTAAAGTGGAACTTGGTGGTTAACTCCTGCCTGGAGAAGGGCTTCCTGGTGTTCTTCCTTGTACAAAGTCAGCATAATAGCTGCTGTTTAGCTAGAAGGCATCACTTGGCTCACGGTGTGTGGACTGAAAACTGGGGATAGGGCAGCGTTAGGTATTTCTGCTCTAGAGTTGTTGGTTTGGATGGTGAACCCCTGCTGATGCACAATTTTCGTTTTGCTTCCTCCCTGCAGCTCTCTTGGGAAACTTGGGTCCTTTGGTGTGTGTCACAACTTGGGAAGGCAAATGTGGACCTTTTGTGGGTGCAGTTCTTCAAGCAGTTTCTTGTGATAGGTGAGATTTAGTTGGGAAACCTCCTATGCTGAGCTGGAAGTGGACTGGGTGACACATTTTGTGTATCATAAGTCGATTTTTGGAGCCTTGTCGTGAAGTGAATGGTATTTGGAGCTGAGGAACTGTCTGGTTATTTCATAACTGGTATTCTGCATGGGGGCCCTGGGAATGGCAATATGATCAATGGTCATATCTTCAGCATTCAGCTGTCATTCTTGCTTTTCATTTGCAAATGAAGATGCTGGTAACCTGCTTTTTAACATATGGCCCATTAGCTACCTCCTGCTATTCAGATGGTAATATAGTGGACCAGTGGTGATTTAGCACTCTGACTTGTATGGAAAGTAACAGATTGTTTACGCTGGTAATGACACTCATTTCCATATCAATTCCTCCTGCTAGACCAATGCCTTAAAATAAGAAACTTATGGCAGGACAGTACTTACCCAGACGGCTAAAGGAAAAGCCTTGTGTTTGTCTTGGGTACTGCCTTGAATTGTTGAGGAGCCAGACAAGAGGAGAAAAGGTTCTTGAAGATAAATCATGTATCTAAGTCTTAGGGTGAGTTACAAAATCGCAGCAGGAGCAATGGATGTGAGGAGTTTGAGGCTGAAAAAAAGAACGACTTTGAAGGATTAGTCAGAAAATACTGTTCTAGATTGCTAGCACATAAACGTCAGCAGGGGACTCTGGGGATCTATCTATTTTTAATATGAAGAGGGTTCTGGCCTTCTGACTTCCCTGGAGTGGCAGTGATTCCTACCAGTTGAGTATCTGAACAATTTCGATAAATTACTTGTTTTGTAGCCATATCAGGAGCATCTGAGATCTTCCTGCTGTGCTTGGTAGTCAACAAGAGCTTGCAATTAAAACACACACAGTTGTTTTGTTTGGGTGTTTTAAAGCTTTGAGTGGCAGGTGCTGGAGTTCCAGACATGAAGCTGGCAGTGATAGGCTTGTGGAGAACACACCTGGTGCTGCTCTTTGGGCAGAGACTGTCAGAAGAGAGGTTGTCAGAGTAGATGCTTCAAAGAGGTCAACATCAGCTGACAATTGACAACATTAGTCCATCCAACCCTTTCCCCTCTTGAACGCTGTGACATGTGAAGTTAGTGAGGGTGGTGAGCTCATGAATTAGTCAGACTGGTGTCAGCATGGCAGTGACAGATGGGAATGATGTGACAGAGGGCACAGTGTGCCTGCAGAGGTGCACTGGGACTGCTGCTGAATGTCAACACTTGGACTGCACCTTGCCAGCTCCCGAAACTTTGTTATATTTATTTGTTTGTTGGCTTATTTTTTTTTTCTTCTGACGAGGTCAACATATGGTAGGTCTCAGCCTGAGCGCTGTTCTTGGATGGATGTTGAGTGTCCAGATGGGAAAGAGGAACTGGGAAGAGTTTGAATGGAGCAGCAAGAATGACTGGGAGCTTAGAGGACCAAGTATTTGGTGATTGCTGGTTGTTTAGCTTACAGGGAAGGTAGAGCTGGTGACAGCCTTTGAGGTGACAGGTTGCTGCAGAGAGGAGGAGATACCCACATCAGGCAGGATAAAGAGATGTAGCCTGGAGCAGTAGCAAGAGACTGTCAAGTTACATACTAGGCAACACATTCTGTTGGAAGGAGTAGGGACATGTGGGAAGACCCAATGTTACACAGGTCCTTCAGATACTTTGCATTAGGCTTGTAGACACTGCTGGTCCTTCCAGGTCTATCTTACTCTGTGTGTTTTTGTTATTTTAAGCATAGAAGGGAATACCACAACGAAATGTTTATTTTTAGGGAGTTGGGTAATGGTGTGAGAACAGAGAGCTTTGCAGAATTTTGGTGTTACAATTGTACTCTATTACACAGAAATGCTTCCAGCACCTGAGAAAAGCTGAGACACAAAACTGGAGAGGTGAGTTGGTAACAGAGCTAGAGAGTACCCCAATGTTAACAGCAGTGAAAGAGGAAGTGAGCTGGGAAGCGAGACATGTCCCAGGTTTGCTCTGAGCAAACAACCATGTGGAGTTTTGCAGCACTTCATGCATGGGACACCACGTGCTTGCCTGTGCACAAGCTGGCATGCAGGAAACTACTCATGTCTCAGTCAGTGAGCTGGCAGCAGTGCAGGAAAATTCACCATTATTTAATGGCAGTCGACTGCAAATGGAACAAAGAAGCAAACAGTAACAAAATGGGCCCCCCAAACCACAAACAGAGTGGGCAGACCTGATGCTGGTCAGGAGATATGGGTAGGTAAGGTGCAAGAGGCACAGGTTGTGGCTGCCACTTTGAAGTTCAATTAGTTTCCTGAAGATCCCAGGCTGCATTTATTACAGGTTGATGCTTCTTACATTGTTTTTATGCAAAACATAGAAATTGCATATGTATATTCCAAATGTGATGGGTGCATTATATTTTGAAATGAAAATGATCTAGAAGAGAAATAACAGAGAACAAATAGATATTACAGGACAGCTCTTACAATTATTGTAAATGCTGTGCAGAGCTCTTCCCTTTTCTTCCACATTTGGCTTCACAGCCATTTTCGGGAATGGAAGAGAATTACTCAGGCTGAATGCTATTGTGAATAGAATAAAGACACTTGGTTATTAAGAAATCCAAGAGACTACAGTTGAAATATCAATAAGCATTTGTCCTGTGGTATAACGACACGGGTATATTTTTGAAGACATGTACAGAAATGTTGCTTGGCATTGCAAAGGCCAGGAGCAGGTTTTATGTTGTTAAGCGCTCCAAGATGTGCAGCATCCATCAGCAGGTTTTCTGTAGTAGAATATCTGATCATTTGTGGAACACGTAGAAGACTTTGCTCAAGGTACAGGAGTGCATTATACAAATTTTTTGGACATTAGCACATTTTTGTTTTGAACGATACCCATTGAGGAGCTGTCATGTCTGATCTGAAATGTGTGAGACTGAAAGAGGCTGGGTACGAAACTCATCTTCATAGAGTGGTTTGGGGTGATGATTGATGTGTGAAGCATTTAGCATTTAGCAAGCTGATGTGATGCTGGGTGAAGAGTTGTAGATTCTTGCTTTATCTCCTCTTAAACAGGTGGATTTGAAGTTATTGTTTCCCAGAACTGGGAAAGGGCTTTTTATATAAAGTTCCATTAACTACAGCTAATTAGGTAAATATCCAACCTGCAAATGCTGATGCTGCCTTGCACTATAAATTCTGAGGTTTTAAACAGAGGGGGGGAAGTAAATGCATTCCTTACAAGGAGTTGCTGAATACACATAAGTCTTACTGATCAGAAGGAGCTGAAAGTTGATTAATTTTTCAAAGAAATATTTTTCTACCTGTTAGTATACAGTTTTCATATGAGAAAAAAAAACAGCTAAAAATTTGGTTCTAGGAATATCTGGATGGTGCACTCTGTGGTACCAGGATGCTGGAGAAAGATTAATTAAATAATTGTGCCAAAGAAGAAAAGGCAAATTGCACCATTTAATAAAAATGAAGACAGGTGATGAAAAAGTCCAAAATGACAGCATGAACAGCTGCAGGCTGCCATGGAGAGCCTGTGCTAACTTAGAGCATGAAGATGCAGTGAGGCGTCTCACCTAGGATTTACTCTGTCAGCTTTCACTTTCCTTCATCCCTGTCTCAACTCTGCTACTGAAAGCTTTCCCATAGTTACTGCTAAACTTATCTCGCCTTTCTGGAAGAAAACCTCTGCGCTTCCTTGTGAAAATTGGCCCATTATAAATAACTTAAAGATAAGAAGTTTTAAACAAGCTGGTACCCTGAATGTCTCTGTTCTTGAGACACACAGGTTATATAGTGGAAAATGTGCAGTACAGAAGAGGAAGGCATCAGTATCCCAGTGGGAAAGCACAGTCCATGTGTAATAAAACCTCTATATTCCATCGCCTTCTCGCCGCCCACTCCTCTGGAGCAGCCTGGCACTAAGGACTCGTCTTTGTGTGTATCTTCCTCACTGTCACCTGTAATAGCCAAATGAGAAGCAAAAGTCACCTCAGCTTCAATAATCAGGTACTTGAAGGAGAGGAATCCTTGGAGCTTGTTACAGGCCAGTTTGTGCATTCCTGTGCACATTTAATAGGTTTATGTAGAAACACCTTCAAAAACACCTTCAAAAAAGCACATTGAAATAATTAGCTTGTACTTCTGTAATCCTTCTGCAGACATTAGGAGTGAGGATGCTGTGTGTTCAGTCCTGTCAGATGCTGAAGAAGAGATTCGATCAGGTTTAATAATCCATGAATTGCCATTGTGTCTTTGTGCCATTCTCTTCTCAGGCTGAGGCCGGATGCCCGGCTGTGGCTGAGCGGGGGCCAGGCTCATGGATTGGGAGCAGTGCCAGCCAGCAGGGCCACTTACAGCTCACACATTTGCCTTTCCAGAGCCACAAGAGGAATAAGACGAGGTACCCTTGGAGCTACTTTGGCGGTTTAAGCTACAAACAGAGCTCCCAGTGCAATGCACAGCTCTTCGTGCCTCTGAGTAAGTCCCTTGGACATCGTCATGTAAGAATTACAAGGGCTTTAATTTTCCTGTTAGCACAGGCAGTGCTGTGTTCTTTTTCCCCTGCAACGTTGCTTTCCCTGCAGGAAAAATAATCTGTGGTAAAATCTAATCAGGACTATTCCAAGCAGTGCATGGACCAAAGGAACCCAAAACAAATCCAGCTTATGGTTTCTGGTCAGAATCAGCAAAACTCAAAATGCCAATATGCTGATTTTTATCTTGGACATTAGAGAAACTGAGAAATGCTGCTAAAAAGCACTCTTCTCCAGCTGTAATTTAGGAGCTGCATTTATTTCCCCTGCAACTGTGCATCCTGACTGGAGCTGCCAGGGAAGGGAGGCTCAAGGCTCACTATTTAGGGACCATGTTCTTCCATATCAGCCAGGCTCAAAGGGACAGAGCTTTTTCTTTGTGCCAAAGGCATAACACCAGCAAACATCCAAACTTGGCAATTTTTGTTCAGGAGCCAATAGCAGGATGGGTTTTTGGGCCCTTTGCCTTTGGACTCTGGTTTGTGCTTGCTCAGTACTGGAAACAGTGTGGTAATGGGTTAGTAGGATATTTTTAAGCCCATTGCATAGTGCACTTGGCAGCTGATTTCCTGCTGTTACATGGGTTTGTATTCCTCAACCTAACAGCTAATATTAAGACTGTTGACCACATCTGAGAGGCAGTAAAATGGAATGACAAATATTTCACACGAAATATTACCTGCTCCGCTATTGAAACCCTTTCCCAACACACATTTTCTAATTTTTGGGTTTTCCATGTCAGACTTTTGGTTTAGAGCTTGTTATGCTCTGCTCCTTTTTTAGGAGCCAAATATTTTCAACTAAACCTGAACCATTATGTTTTTTTTCCCTCTGTTTTATGAGAGTGCTTTTCCAGGATGAAAAGCTCACTGGAAATTTTTCTTTTCATTCAAGTACCTATATTTTATGGTAAATTAATACCTGCTGTAAGTTCCTTGCAGGTATTTATATAATCTGTATCAACAAAGGTTTTTGGTATTTTTCCTGCTTTTTGCTTCATGCATGTAGATATTTCTGCTTGGGGATTAGAATAGATATGCGAAGCTTGAAGGGAGGTTGAAGAGGAGTGTTCCCTTGGCAGAGGGTCTGCCAGAAGCCAGAAGGTTGCTCAGGAAAATGGATTGTTCAGACAGAGCCAGAGGTCACTCTCAGCTTGTGGAGCTTCCTTCAGACCATAGCTTTTGGCCTCTTTGTTTTTAAACACATTTTTCTAAAATGGAGCAAAACAGGCACATGGGAGAATGGGCTGAGCACGGGGAAGGTTTGCCAGCAGCAGGACAGCCCCATAAAAACCCTGCATCCTGGCTGTTAGCTGTGGCATCACAGCATCCCTGGGCATCAATGTAAATCCATTCAGTATGCTTCTCACTTCCCAGCCTTATAAAGTCGTTGGAAAATGAAGTGAAAAATGGTGCACTGATTTCTAGTAACTTTACTCTGCGGGAACCAATTTGGAAGCATTTGAGTGCACATTTGCAGGAGGATTTGGGCACAAGCACCACGAGGTCTCCAGCAGTACATTTCCTTTTAGAGACTGTAATTGGAGCCCTGAAATGTCTTTAAACGCTTTATTTTAGAAATAGCTGAGGGTTTGGAATGAAGTCATATAAAGTTATGGCAGCACTTCATGATTTTAGGACACTTTTAGCCTGCCAAATTGGAGTGCTGGTATCGGTAGGCGCGAGCCTCTTGCTGGCTGTGGCAGTAATCAGGGCTGCTGTAAATCACAGCTGTCGGCCAGAGCAGTGCAGAATGAGAACGCAGGGTTTTATGACCTTTTCCGAACAGGACAATGAGCGTGTCGCTTAGGAAGTTTTACAAAACATCCCCTAAAGGAAGGGAGTTTTGTTGGTGACATTTTATGTGAGCAGATATCATTAGTGAACTTGACTGCTGGTGGCTCGGGGAAACTCACCACGTTCTATGTAGAACTGAACTTCCCAGATGTTGGTGTTTTCCTCCTTACACCTTCCGTTCTTATTTATGTAGGTGTGAGTGCAGGAAAGCAGGGCATAAAGAGCTGGGTGTTTATTGGTCTCAGCATCCTACTTTGTGATTCTTTTATAGGCATTACTTTAACTGCTGGTTTCTTTTAACCACTGCTTTCTTTTTTTTTTGCTGATGGAGAACTATTACTTGCAGATCGTTTTCCCTGGCATGGGCACCCCACCCAGTGCTGCAGGCTGAAACTCATTCTCAGGACTAGAATTGATATCAGCTCCCTGGGAGGTACCAGGGCAGATCTTAGGACCAAAGAGAACCTTCATATCTTTGGGTAAACACAAAGTAGAACCTTCATATTCAGCTGTCATTTATACTTCTAGCAGTAATTTAAGGTCTTCATAAATTGACAACCTCCCCCCCTGGAACCAAATCTTTTTTGACAGCAAACGAATGAATGGAACGCATCAGTCGCATCCTTTGGTTGGGCTTCATGGGGAGCAGAATGGCAAAGGAAATGAAGTGGAGACCCAAGCTCATGTGTGAGCTCCCTCCCACAGGTGTATTTGTATCCAGAGGGATTTTTTTTTCTCTACAGGACCAGAAAACCAGAAATGAAATCTGAGAGAAAGAATCAGCAACTGAAATATGTTTTCAGTAAAGCAAAAAAGCAAAGATACCCTTTTAACTCAGAGAGTAATTCTGACTGTATCTTTCTGCTTTTTAAATGTGTTTAGGTCTCTAATGACTTCATGTGTGCAGCTATAAATCTGTCTCGGCACTGTACTCTGATAGCAAGCTTGGTTTTCCTTCTGTGCCGTGGCTTTGGCAAACACAATGCCTATGTCCCTGTAGTTCTTATTCTACTGGTCTGTAGGGAAGTGTTTTGCTTCAGTGCAGTAGCACAGTTAGAGGGCAGATCCTTCCACTGCCCTCGTCTGCCTACACCAGTTTGGATCACAGCCTATCCTTGGAGCAAGTATCCTTAGTTTCCTTTCCAGCGAGTAAAGTCTAGTGCTTCACTTCAGGTATGCACCAAATGTACCCTCTGAGAGACCCAAGAGTCTGAACCAGTCCTGCAGGCACTGCCAGTGCACACATGGACTCTGGCTGGTGGGCTCATGGACCACCCTGCACCCTCCCTCTAAAACTGTAGCCAGTTCTGGTTTTGACCTACTGATCTGCCCCTCCTCTTGCATCAAATTACTTTGTGGTAAATAATTTCTGTTGCATAATTTCTGTTGTTCAGGTTGGCCTTCCCAGGTTCCAGTTGTTGTGCTTCCCTGCTGCATTGTCTATTTAGCAGAATAACAAGAATGGTGAGGAGAAAACTAAAGCTCAGCATCTGTCCTGCCTCACATCTGTTTTACAAGGCAAAATTTTCTGTGTGTGCTGTTGGAATTTGTATTATTATAAATATAACAAAGCATTTAGAACCAGGCAAGGTTTTATCTGGAAGAGCCTTCTCTCTCTCCCAGGTGGCATTGGGCCAATGAGCCGTCACAGAGAAAGGAAACATCAACAATTTGTAACAAAAACTCTTCAGAACCTTTGTTCCAAGAAAATAATTAGGTTAATTTGACATTGTTGTCTTGATCCAGGATATATGCCCTGTGTCTGGCTGGCTGGCTGAAGCACTTGGAATTTGAGAGCACCAGATTCATGATCCAGTTCACACATCCTCTTAGCGTTTATAAACAGGGAGTTTTAAGTCATGTGGATGAAATTTTTTTATTGATGGAAGTTTTCTGCTGCCAGGGTTACCCACAGTGGAAGAAATCAAATCTGAATTACACTTGACATCTTTTAAGAGTAGCCAGGAGGGTGCCTCAACACATCATAATATCTCTGAAGTATTTTATTTCATGTCAGTGTTGTGGTTGATATTGTGTGCATGTCTTCTTTTTTTTTTTTTTTCCTTTGTACACATCACTTGCTTTGCTGGTCAAAATGAAAATGATAGAAATACATTTCTGTAGCCCAAGTGACTTCAGGAACTTGTAAAACCATTGAAATTAAAAAAAAAAGGAAGAAAAGCATACTTGACGCTGACCTTCCCCCTCTTCAAGAAAAATAATAATCCTTTTTCTGTATGCATTGGATTTTGAATGAAAGCTCCAATACTTGTCCTTCAGGCTTTGGATGTTGGATACTGGGGGGGAAGGGTCCCCCTTCTCCCAGGGAACATTTGGGAGTGAATGACCCACTGCTTCCTGTGGTGTTTTTCACAGGCTTCTCTGAGTCTGAATTACCTGTTTATTTTGTCCAGAGGTCCCAGTGTTGGCCCATGGCCCTTCCTATACCTCTGTTGGTTTCAGCAGAATTTAGTCTGTGTCAATTTTAATCTCTAACGACCTTGTGAAGTCATTAACTCTGCTCCTCCTCCCAATATAATTCTCATGCCCAGGTTTGTGGGTAAGGAGGGAAGGAGCACAGTGCACTCATTTCAAATGAGCAGATGCCCTTGGGCAGAGGCTGTGGATCCTGGCCGGGTGCTGGGAAGCAATAGAGGAAGAAATTCCCAGTCCTTTTGTGTGAGGGTGCAGTTGCACTGCTGGTTTGGGGATGTGCCTTCAGATACTGTGCCATCTGCCCACCCTGCCTGGAGAGCATCACTCTCTTCAGACCCTTAAAAAGATCTTTGCATCATTTGTTGTTTTGTTGTTCCTTATATATTTCTTCTTTCTAGTAGCCTGTATCTACAGTGTTTGTCAAATACAGAATAGGGCTGGTTTTTCCTGACTCAAACCCCCAGTTGGTTATATTTATTCTAAAAATCTGGCATAGAAAGCGTAGGAGCCAGGACTTGTGGAGGAATGTTGATTCTGCTCTGCAGCTTGTCTTTAGACATTAAGCAAGACTTCAGAGTTGGAAAGGAAATGCAGTATTTTAAAGTTGTATGGAATGGCCGGTATTGAAAAGATAATTTAAAAATAATGAATCATCTTGTGTGTATAAACAGAATGGCATTGAGTAAAATAAATAGAAATATAATTCAATTAATATATGTGTCTAAATATAATGACAGAGTTGAAACACAGCTGTTCTGTACTTATTGAACAGACATGTTTTGACAGTATTGAAGTGAAAAAGCAGAAGCAATTATCCTACATTTTTACCCATTACACTTTTGCTGAAAATTATCTATTCCATTTAAATACTCTTATTTCAGTGAGGGGAGATCTTGCAGTATATACAATCCTTACTTGAAAAATAATCCAAAACCACTAGTAGGATATTAGGCACTTGTGGCATGTTAAAATTCCTGCCACCGATAGAATAAAACTGTGCAGGATAACCAGTGAGACTCTGCTGTTATAAAACATGAAATACAATTATCATTGTACCAAGGGTGTCTTCTCAGGTTTCAACAAGTGTTCGACCTAAATGAAGACTTAGCTGAATAGTTGTGTTTTGGGCAATGGGGATCAAGATTCTCACCTGTCTCTTCATTACTGCTCTCAGCTGAAGGAGAAGTTTAAGTGTTTTGAGGAGTCCAGCCATTCCTCAGTCAGGAGTGTCATCACAGAATCTCAGACTGGTTTGGGCTGGAAGTCACCTTTAATGATTATCTAGTCCAACTCCTCTGCAATGAACCGGGATGTGAGAGTTGCTCAGAGCCCTGCCCCATCTGACCTTGGATGTTTCCAGGGATGGGGCATCCACCACTTCTCTGGGCAACCTGTGTCAGTGTTTTACCACCCTCATTGTGCAAAAAAAAAAAAAAAAATTCCAGTCCAGCTGCTGCTGGTGCATCCTCAGGGATGGGGGAGCTGGTGCTGGTGAGCTTTGGAAAAGGACAGCACATTTCATAGCAGCACATTTCAGCTTCCCCTTCAGTTCAGAGTACAAAGGGATTTCTGAGCTCCAGGGGTTATGCCTGGAAGTAATCTGACTGGCTGTCCCTTAGTGAGCTGCCAGTGGGAAACCCTGCTATGCTAATGGCATCGGACTTTCTCTTTCTTTGAAGCCTGACTTTCATGGGATCAGTTAATGATGGTGAGTTAGAAAACTGGTTGTTTTGCAAAGTCAATAAATGGTGCCAGTGTTGTGTGATTTTGCTACAAACCTCTCATTAGTGCCCTGAGCAAACAGCACAACTTCAGTCCTGATATTTATTGGCAGCCAGGACCCATGGATAACCCAGTATCTTTTCCTCTTAATGTATCAGAGGAATAAAAAAACATGGGGAATGTTTGAAATTATGCTGGCAGAGTTTGAATAACCTGACTGGAGGCAGCTTTTGAATGGAATATGGTAAATTAAAGCCCTGATTGCTTCAGTGATACTTGCCTTTCATGGCCACTCATTTTGGGAAAGAACCATTGGAGGACTGCAGCATGCCAAGGAGTTTGTGTGCAAGCACCTTTGACACTGCAGATTTCCATGGCATAGCCACCTGTGAGTTAAATGTGTATGCCCATGTTCCATTTTACTGATAAGAAACAAATACCACAGATAAGCACATGCTGGTGGTGCAGGCCAGGAGATGACACATCCATTGCCTCCTTCCTCTGGCAAGTCAATGCATCTGGTGATGTCAGGGTTGAGATCCATCCTGATCCGTCTTAGGAGAGGTTCATGACACGAAAAGCAGTATTTGAAGGCTGCTTTTGAAGTCTTAGGGTCTTCATACTCTTAGTTCTTCCTCAAAAGTGCTGATAGTGCTACATATTTGAAACCATAGAAACCTACAGATACCATATCAAGTTGTTCATTAGAGAAAATCCATCATGCCTGCAGTTCGGCTTCCGCCATCCCAGTCATTATGCATCCTGTTGTCATCCTTCTGCAGCCCTCAGGGGTTTGAATTCCTATTTTGTTTAGTTTGATAGGTACATCATCCTGTGCATACTGTCACTTTTTGCATGCTGGATGGTGATGTTCTCTGTGATATATATGAAAATGCTTCAATAGAAAGAAAAAGTCTCTGTACATAGGCATTAATTACTATCAGAGCCTCATGGTTTGGGCCAAGTCATTCCTGAACAGGCACACATTTGTTTGCTCTGCTTAGGCACTAGTGAGATGCTTTAGTATCTGTCATTAATAGCAAAGGAAAATAGTTGGTTTAACTGGGGGAGAAAGCAACAGTGGAGGATGAAGGTCCAAGAGCAGTTGCCAAATTTCTTTCAACTAAATTGGCTGCCAGTGTATACTGTGAATGAAGAAAATTGAGAACGGCAGCTAAGGCTTAACTAATGCAATCCTATTTGAGGCTGCAAACAAAGGCTTTGGCCTCTGTCCATGGGATCTGACCTTTGCATTGTGGATTGAAAGTTAAAATGATGGCTGGATTCTGTTTGACTAAGAAGGTACGAGGAGAACGAGACAGAAGCAGAAACCTTGGCCAGGTGTTGCTGAAAAGTGCAATTTGTTCAGTGCTGGAAAAGCAAAAAGCTCTGTCTTCATCTGTAGCTGTCACTTAGAAGCAGACTGAACAAAATCCTTCAGGATTTCAGAGGGTGATGGTGTCCATCCAATGCCACTGGCATGCTGGGCTGTTAAATCATCCTCAGCCCTGCCAGCCTTGGGAGTTATTAACCATTGTCACAACTTGCCTCCAACTCTGTCTCTTGGGGCATCTTTTTCCCATTTGCAGTTATTCATATGAAGAGCTTTTGGGTCTCGTCCAGGCTTAGCTCTTCATTTTGCCCATTGTTGGATGCCCAGGGAAAGGCTCTCTAAGAGGGGCATTTCATTGCTGCGTTCACAGGCCGGTCTTGGCTGACTTGCTTGGAAATACACACACCAAAGAAGCAAGCCCTGCTGTTCCCTTAAGTCAGGTGATAGTAAAATTACTACAGCAAAGAGCTGATACAACTAATAGGTGATCTGCAGCACACAGGTATGAGCACACACCAGCAAACGTGCTGGTACAGCCTCCTGGGGGTGGCTGTGGGATCCCCAAACCTGCTGAGACCAGAGGGCAGCCCAGAACACCTTGGGGAAAGAGGTGGAAATAATTCTGTGGGCATGCCCTAGGTGGGCTGTGCTGTGTCTGTCCAGGTTAGGGTGTCACATGCACAGTAACATCAGAGGTGCTCTGGCTGGCCTTGGTTCTGCTGCTGGGTATCTAACAGCAGCATAGCTGACCTGAAACAATGCAGGGGTTGGCTTTAGCTAAATATCTACTGTTTTTGAGTGCTTTTCTACTCCAGTATCTTGGATTTTTTTTACAAGGCTAAGAAAGCCAGAAAATCTGGAGTTGTTTTAGAGTATTGCTCATAAAAATTGTTTTAAGAGCCTTATAACTGTTAATGCAAAAGCAATTAATAGCAGGAATCTCTGTTAGATCCTTGCTCAAGCCAAAGCCTAAAATTGTCAAATGCAATAGCAATTAAAATATTAAAGCCGGCTTTCTCTTTTTTTTTCCCTTTAACCTTCCAGTGAGATTTTACATAGTCCACTAGTGGATGTCATTTAATGCTGTGTCTGTGAGGCTTTGGGGAGGTACAGGCAGTCAGTACTTTGCTTTTCTATCAGTAACTTTGAGAAAGTGGTTTCCTTATCTAGTGACAGCAGACTGCTACTTTAGTGGCACTTAGGTTGCCAAGAACCTCCCTGGCTTGTCAGGGATGAGCTGTCAGGCCATGAGCAGTTGTCTCCTCACTGGAGGAGGTCCTTCTGTGGATCTGCCTGTGCTGGGGTTGATGTTCCCATGATGTTCCTCATCCCAGTGTGATGAGCTCCATGGCATGGCTGGGTGGCAGCTGGGAAGGCGTCTCCATCAACACAAAGAATTAGGGAAGAATAGTTTCCCGTGACAGAGTAACTACCAGTGTACAAAAGTTACAAATAGGAGATGTCCTGCTTGTAGTGAAAATCCACCTGCATATTCAGCAACACAGCATCATGTTCAGAGAGGATTAAACATCTCCTTTCTCTGAATTTCTTGCCCTAAAATGCACCATTTACATTGGCTTTCCACCGTGCTGAGCTTCACAGCCATGGCAGGTACCTCTGGCAGCTTGTAGAGCCCCATGGCACTCCTGCAGAGACAGCATGGAAGACTGTTTCACTTTTGTGGGAGAGGTGACCAGCAGCTCCAGTGGTGAGACAAAACACTTGAAAATGGAGTGCTTTTTGACTCAGTTGAATACTGTGACCCAGCAGGCTGCTCTTCCCTGCTGGCCCTGCCACACTGGGGGACTCTCCTCGAGAACAAACCACTGAGGCATTGCAGCCCTGTGATGTGATCCCAACAGGGTTGGTTTTGGGGGGAGTTTTTCTCCTTTTTTTTTTTCAAAGAAAACTAACATTTTCTAGTGGGAAAACATACTCTCTTTCTGTCCAGAATGTTTTCCTTTAAAAATCAAAACAGAAGCAAAATGCAATCTGTTCTGACAGGAGTGGGGAGGGAGGGAGGGAGGAAGTATTGGCTGGCTGTATGTGTGCTATTTTTGGTTTAACTCATGGAAGACAAGTTTCTTGGAGTTTCCTTGAAATGCCTGCACATCATAGGAGGCTCCCTGGTAGAAGAACAAGTGGATAGCAAACCCTGAGCACCCATTCAGGGTGGAGGCAGTGGATAGAGAGATGAAAGCAAGAGCGAACACTCTTGGGTCCTTGGCTCAAGGAGGAGGGAAGAGCAGTGGGGAAGGCTTCTTCAAGACGTATCTGAACTCTTTCTGAGGAAAAAGAGGCAAGGCTTTACTTCAAACAGAGGAGTTATGGGTTGCCTTTTTTTTTTTCCCAATTGCTGTTTCTTTTGAAATTTCTTGGCAGTTTTAAGAATTAAAAATGTATAAAATCTTCAGACTTACATTTTCTTGTTTTTTTTCCTCAGTGTTTTCCACTCTTCATTTTCCCAGAGATAAAATTAAGGAATGTTAATAGTGAGAAGAATAAAGTAACCGCAAAAACCAAAACCAGTATTTGATTTTTTTTCACATTGAAAACCACTGAAAAGTCCCTTTAGGCCCCCTTACATTCTAAGATATGATTTCAATAGACTACTCAGCATTTCTTAGCTCTTCCTCATAAGATCTTACTTTCCACAATATCACTCTGTTTAGGAAAAGCATAAGATTGTATTGCATTCCGTGTTTCCTGATGGGTCTTGGAAATGAGATGTTTGTTTAACAGTACCACACTTCATCTGCTAATTGCTTGGGGTTTTTTTCCCTGGATGACTGAAGATCTGGGTTTCAAATGGCTGGTAAATACACACATGCACGTGCACACCCAGACACTGGCAGGCCAATCTGCTTGCTACAAACTCACTTTTTTAATGCCTTCTCTTTTTTTGGTTGTTTGAAAAATCATGTAAGCATAATAGGGATAATTAGCTTTGACTATGAGCAAATCTGGCAATAAAACACATTAGCTACAGCTTTAAATCAACATCTCAGCCTGCAGCCTTAACTCATAGTCCTGGTAAAATCTAATTAAAACTGAAATGATCATCTAGGCATTTGATTTTAATTGCATGTGCGTGTTTTTGGCTATTTGGCCTGCACAACCGATTTTTTTGAAGCAGCTGAGTTTGCTGAGAGCTGCATTGAAACTGATGCCATAATCACAGGGAAAAGACACAAAAACTTAACAGACAGAGTTCAAACCCTTCTGATGGGTGTTCTGAAAATATACTCCTATAGGTAGCATGTCTGAATTGTGCTATTAGATGCTGCCTAAGAATATTAGTTACGCATTGCAAGGAAAATACGCCAGAAACTTGAGCTGAAATGTACAATAGCAGAGCTTCAGCTTTCCCCTCCCTTGAAAGAAGAGCTCTGCCCGGACTCCAGCCGTGAAAAGACATTTGTAATGCAGATTAAATCTGTTCACACGTGCAATTTGTGGGGAATCACAGGTGCTTGTTACATTCACGTTTTGACTTCCTCAGCACTGATTTCACCTTGTAGATGAGCCTTCCACCTCTGGAGAAGCCCGCGGGGGTCAGGCCCTGGGGGCACCAGACCTACTGCTGGCGTTTGGAACACTGGCTGGGCACCTGTGCCCAGGGCCTTTGGAAGAGCACCCAAGGACAACACCTAAGTGCTCCCCTCCTGGGAATGTCTGTGTTCCCACTGATCTGTTCTGACTGGGAATGTCACCTCGGCTCTCTGACTATAATACCAAGAGAACAAAGAAAAACAATGCGAATTGTCTTGTGTATTTCAGGAAGAGCAGCCCCTTTGGGATCAGGGGACCCTTCTGGGAACATGATGGGTCCTTGGGTCTCGGGAATCCCCTGCCTGAGATTTCCCCAAGAGTCCTTTTCACAGCCAGATGGTTTAAGAAAAAGTCAGAGTTGCTTGGCCTTTGTTCTCAGAGTTATTATCCCTTATCTATAACATGTTCTCTCTGACCAGCCGCGATACATTCAGCAGGTCAGTCCAAGGCACACTGCCCACCCCTGAGGCTGTGTTGTCTTTTTATACTATAAACTACGTAGACATTATTTACAGTTAATTTCCAATACCTATCACCTATGTTAGACAGTGAAATTCTACCTTAAACCAATCCCCAAGTGCCAACATCACCAAGAAATGGAGACGATGAAGAAGAAGGAAGGAGGGCAGTACACACCCAGATTCCTCCATCTTGATCCCCCTGTACACTTCTCATATGAATCCTACCATTCTCTTTTTCTACTTAATAATAAGCTACTTATTTTATTCTACTTTCCCTGGTTTGTAATTTCTCATATAAAGTTGGTAACTGTTTCCATGGCTCCATATTGAAGGAAGAGGGATCTTTGGCTCCATTCCAAGCTCTCTGAGCCCCCTGCCAGGGTCTCAGCCCATCCAAGGCAGCAAGAGGGATGTCCTGGTTTCCCACACTTGGGAACCTTGGAAATCTCCTGGGGTGTTCCTGGACACCCTGAAGACAATGTAGGCTTAAATTGAGGTTGGGATTTATGCAAAATACAGCTTAAAATTGAAAGCAAGGACGTGGCTACTTTGACGGGACATCACTGAATTTAAGTGAGGCTAAAGTTGAAGCGTGCTGCTTCCATTTTATTTCCCAGTGCTACCCAAAATAAGCAGAAGAAAGTTTCCATGTTCTTAAAAAAATCAATGCTGCAGTATTTTAATATGGGGTCTCTACAATGGGCTGAGTGCACCCTGAATTGTGCAAGGTGACAAGGTCAAGGCACTTCTGCAAAATGCAAAAAACCCCTTTGATGTAATGGCCACAATGGCTGAAGGTAAGGTTTTTTTGCAGGTTCTCTCTAATAGTAGTTTATAGGTGTGTGGAAGCTGCTATGCTGCAAGATGCAGTGTGAGCAGAATATTTGGGAAGGGCAGGAGCTGAGGGCTGAGCTCCTGCTGCCCAGAGCTTGTGCTGTGCTAGCAAACCTAACACTGAGTGCAAGATGGTTTTAGGTGTGGTGAGTTTGTTGGTTTAGTTTTTGAGTCATACAGGGGACTTCATTGCCTTCCTTATTCAGACAAACGGACAAATTTTAGAAATTTCTCAGGCATCCACAGGGTGTGGCTGTTCTAGCTGAGCATGTGGGAGCTTTTGCCACTCACTGACTTCACTGACTTCATCGTGGGCTCCAACCAACATGATCCAGCTTTCAGTCTGCTGGTGAGTGGCAGACCAACACAACTGACTGATTTGGCCAAGCCAAATGGCTCTAGCCTGTTTTTTCAAGACATAGTGTTGAGCTTGGACCATGGGCCTCTCTTCTCTTGACTGAGGATGGGGAATTTCTGTAGGCACACAGCTTGTGGTGATTGTGAGTGGGGCTGTGGCCCAGCCTCATCCCCAATGGGTGCAGCTGTGAGAAGCAGGTGAGCAGCACTGACAGCAATGAGCCATGGAGTGCCCTGGGGCACTGAGCAACCACCAAAGGGAGCAGAGGGCACACAGGGGCACTGCAGGAACATGAGGGATATAAAAGCCTGGGCTAAAGAACAAGAAGGGCAGATGCTTAAAGCCTTTTGATGTGGAATGATGTTACTCTGCATGGGTTGAAGCTTTCTGAAATGGCATGATGATATTCTGTGATTTGTGGCTGTCCCAGCTGGGATAAGTTCAGTCTAAATTAAGGGATGAGATAAGGTTGGGTGTGGGGTGTGCTGGACTCAGCCCCAGAGTTGGTGTCGGGTGCTGCAGATGAGGAGTTTTAAGAAGAAGGACAGGTATGGGGAGAGAGTTTGCTTGAGAGTTAATTTACCAGGGCAGACTGTTCAGAGCATTTCAGCTGGTGGTGCACGGTGTTCCCCAAAGACTGGTAACTCATTGCCTAGAGTCAGCTCCAGCATGAATGCTAATGATTAATGCCTGGAGATCCCAGTGGTCTTGGAAGCAATATAGTTAAGTAAAAGGCAATGGGTTGGATAAAAGGTCTTAAATCAGACTAATGTTGGCAAATGTCACTTGAAAGAGAGGGATTTTGTAGGGGAAAAAAAGAAAGAAAAAGGAAAAGTAATTTAAGAATAAATTCAAAGGCGGGGTAGCGGACATTCCCACAAACTAATAAAATCTCTGCAAATGAGAAAATCAGCCTGCTCAGATTGAAATTTAATCATGGAAAGGATTTCTTTGTAACAAGGAGAAATATAATTACCACTCAAGAAAGGAGAGGCCTTTCTGCCTCTTGGCTGGTATGCGGCTGCAGGAGAGATGGTGTCAGGAAGGGAAGGAAGGCCCGCAGCAGTTGTCCTACCAGTAACAAACACAATCACTGCTGAAAACTGAGCCAGATTCATTTGAGATGGAGCTGTGGATGCTGCATGTGTAAGAACCCTGGAAGCATTGCTGTTTGAAGGAGCATCCACATTCCCCAGCAGTGCGGGGCCATCTGGGAATGCTCCTTGTGGGTTTTGATGGTGTTGCTCTTCCACCCCGTCTCCTACCAAGGAATGACTTGGGAAGCACTTGGGCCACTGGATAGGCCTGTGGGGTTGTACCACAGCTGTAGTTATACTTCAGACTCATTCAAGGCCATCTGAAAGGTCAATGAAAACAGCAATGAAGTGTGATATAAATACAGATGTTTTTCTGTGGCCAAGAAAGGAAGTATCGGTGTGCACACCTTGTATTGCCTTTTGAAAATGAGCAGGTGTTATTTTTAAGATATTTTTAAAGAAAAAAACCCGATAAAAATCCCACCTGTTGTTTGTAGAGCAGCAGCACAAATCCTTCCAGGAGCAGGCTGACCACACTGCTGAACTTTTAGCTTTATTTAGAAACTATTACAGCCTCCTCAGAGCTCAAAATATGTCCATAGTTTAACAAGTCAATATTTTCTCTGTTATTCCCCTGCTGAATAGGCTGTTGTTTCCTTCCTTGTTTTGTTACAGATGCAATTCAAGCTGGGTTGGTTTGATTGATATGTTCTGTTTCTTTTCTCTGTTTATGGCATTGAGCTCCTGGAGTCTCCACTGACTTCATTAGAGTATTTTAGAAAATAAGTATCCTCAGCATTATTTTCTTTCCTTGGTCTAGTGGGGGAAGAAAAAAGTACACTAGAAAAGCACATACTTTAAAACCAAGCAGGTAGATTGGGCATACACTGGAGTGGGGAACGATACCAACAATATTTAGAAGTTCCCCTTCAGCATTCTATCAACTGCAAGGTTTTTAAAAGAAATTAAGATTAACATGTTTGACAGCTTTTGACCACATTTGAAATTGCTGCTGAAATGCTTGGTGGGTAAAACTCACGTTCTGCTGCTTTAATTAGCTTTTTTAAAAATTATTTTGCATCCACCTCTTTCCTGCTGAATTTTAGAAATATTTGCTTCATCTCAGGTGCTCTCATGGCTGATCTCGTCAGGAGGAGGGGATGCATTTCAAGTGTCAGGGAGAAGAATTAGCATGTGGCTGTAGCAGCCACCTGACATGGTGCAAGATAAGAAATTAATTACAACCATTGCTGTCAAAATACGTGTGGTCCCACATCGATGGGTGCTCTGGGTCCTTCCCTGAATGTAGTGGGCCACCAGTGGATTGCTTGAAGAAAGTCCCATTAACTTTTAAAATGGGAGGTTTAAAAGGAACAGATGTCCTTGAGTCAGCACTGGAAGAGTTAATAAGATTAGGTGAAGGAAAAAAAAAGTTAGAACTCTTTAATTGGCCAGAATATGCAGTGCTACATCTCCAGCTCTCTGTGCCAGCAGAGGCGTTTGGCTAGTGGGAATTAAACAAAGAATTGTGCAAACATTGGGAAGCGTTGCTGAAATTATTCAGTTTTTTTTCTTTTGTTTTCTTTTTTTTTGTTTTGTTTTGGTTTGGTTTTTTGTGTGTGTGTGTGTGTGGTTTTTTTTGTTTGTTTGTTTTTTTTTGCTACTTTAGGATTAATTTGTAAATTTGCTCTTGATAAGCATTTATAGAATAATCATAACCCTGGAATGTTTCAGGTCACATCAAGGTAGTGGTTTAAACATGTTGAGCCTGGTAAAATGAGAAGTCAATCAGAATAGAAATACAACTCCTGTAGTATGTCATACTGCTTTGAAAAGACTGGTTCCCGGGAATTTAAAAAGAGAAGTGAGTCCCTGGTCTTCTACGTTTGTGCCTGGTGCTGTTGCTTTCAGTGAGCTGTATGTCTAGGAATTCTCTGAGAACATAAATAATTGATATTTTTTTCTGTTTGTTTTTTTTTTTAAATCTGTGAAAATACTTTTTTCTTAATTAACTCCACTGTTAAACAAAGAGCAATGAAACATGCTCTTATGGTGTGTATTTTTACAGCAAAGTATTTAAAGCAGCCCGTTGGATAATTTCATGCTGCATTAAGTTCAGTAAGATCTTCTCATATGCATCATTTTTACTGCTTCCTATATCTTTGGCCATAAGCTTTTTAATTGCCATGCAAAGAAATATAAAACAAAATTCAATAAGAAATATATTTTTGGTTGTTTGGCTCCATCTGAAGCAGTATTTATCAGATGATGGAGTGAACCTTGGCTTTATGTTTTGTTTGGAAATCACTGGGTTGCCTTTAGAGTGCTGCCCCTGGCTCACCAAGGCTCTAAAGGCAGCTGCCATGTGAAGAGGAGTGGTTTTATTAGGGCAGAAGGCTCAACCTCTGGAATGGAAAAGTGCTGGTAATTCTAGCACTCACAGCCATTTGCTAAAACTCCAGGATTTGGGAATGAGCATCCCAACAGCACAGAGAACACGTGGCTTAGGGGTTGTCTTGTCCACCTCATTTTCTGTCTGCTTCTTGAACCCATAATCCAGATAAGTTTATCTTACCCCACAATGGTTTTTGGCTTTCAAAGACCAAAAATATCAGAGGTATTGAAATTATGTTCTTTTTCTAAGAAAGCTTTCACTCAAGACCAGCATGGTTGGGTTTTGAGAAGTGGTGCTTCAAGCAAAGGAAAAAGAAAATGTTTTGCTGAAGAATGATTCCTAGCATAGTCTAATTTGGAGCTGCAGACTTAAGCTGGACAGGCCTGGGACACTTTCCTTGCAGGTGTTTTTGAGACTAGATCACTCCATAAATACTAAAAATTACATTTCTAATGCTTGCATTTATGGAGTCTTTATGAATGCAAATTCTGTGCTCATAATTGAACAAGGGGTAAACTAAAAAATGGCAGCTGATGTAGTATGTTATAGAGAGGAAAAGGCAAACAAAAGATGAAGACTTAGACATTTCTATGACTCTCTGAGTGCCTGTGGGTGAAAGCCCCTTCCCAGAGAGCTGCTGCCTGATGGGCCAGAGATGCCCTGATGTTTCCCCATGTGTGTTTTAGGTTGGACTATGGCTCTGGCTTGGTGTTTTGGCATCAAATAGCTTCCACCCCATTTCTGAGATTTCAAACTTGATACTTACCCACTGCTGCCTGATAGTGTTTTTAACTGAATGACAGCAAAGAGCTCCCATCTTAGCAATGTGTTTGCTAACTGGCTGAGCTGATGTAAAAAGCAGCCTGAAAAGGCCAGATCCTCTCCAGGATAAAACTGACCCTAGTTTGGAGTTAGATCCAGGCTTTAGCTGCTGAAAGACTTTATAAAAACAAGGCTTTTTCTTATTGCTTTGCATTTTCTTTGCGATCTGTGAGAGAATTTTGTCAGACACACTGACCAAAAGGCTTGGGAGCTATATGGGATATGTCCATTTATTTGAGCCCTCTGTGCTCTGGGGCTTAACCCAGTTGTAGAGCACTATAGGGCTGCTCCAACACTGTCCCTTCTCATCCTCAAATGCAAGCTAGAGAGGAACCTGTGGCACAAGTTGTGGTTTATCTTCCATGCTGATTATTAAAAATGAAGGGAAAGGGGGAGGTAAAAGCCCAGCTGTGTGAACTTGGAGGATTGAGCTTGGAGGTCTTCACCTGCAGCATGGGAAAGGAAGATTGCATTGTGGCTGGAGGCCTGGAGGTGGATCATTGTGCTCACTCTGGATTGTGGCACTTCCCTTTTGCATGGCTCAAAGGGCTGTGGGCTCTGTGTACACCCCAGGAGTGTAAATCTCTGCTGCTGGCTTTGTCTTAGGATAATTATTGCAGTGTTTGGTTATAGACTGTCTGGGGATGGACAGAAATTGTTCTGTTTCCTCCTGGTGGGGTTTATTCTTTGGTTTTTGTTTTTTCTTTTTCTTCATTCTTTGAATTCTAGTTCAAGTAGGTGGAATATTCCTTATTTCCTTTCATTATAAAGTAAACACAATTACCGTGATATATCCTCTCCAATTTCTGTTATGACTGTGCTTTGAAACTATAACCTGTTTTTAGCTGAAAATCCTTAGAGGAAGTCGAAGGAGCCAGAAAATGCTTTAGTGGGAAAGCGATATGTTTAAATAAAGCTTACAGAGATAGTGCTCACCCAGTAGATGAAAATATGAAGTCTGAGTATTGTTGGGTAGAGGAGTAGCTCTGAATCTCTCATTCCTTTCTAAGGTAACTTGATTATCACTGCAATCTCTTTTGTTCTGTCACTTTGAAAAGACAGTATCATCTGTCATTCTGTGGGAAAAAAAACCCCTGACAAATAATTGTAGGCAAAAGCAAATATTCCTTATTTAAGCACTGGTTTAAAAATGAGACGAATATTTATATAGCCAGAAGCATAATTTTTATATATATATGTATGTATATATATATGCATGTGCATTTTAAAAAAAAGGCACTGCCTCTTTTGAGCCAAATACAGGGCACAAGGTTTGTGCTTCATATGGTTTCTGCAGGAGATACCTGGGTTGTTGGGCCATTACCTAGTAAAGGCATTTTTTTCTTAGCAGATTATGTTCTGCAAAGGGGCACTGGCACTGCCTGAACGTGTTGAAGCATGTGTGCCAGCATATACATTTATCTTCCAGAAAGGGGCTTTGGCCATCTGTAGGACTAAGCTGTTGACAGGCACCCAGGAAATGGGAGGTATTTTGTTCCACCAGCTAAGGTGCTTGTGAAAGTAAGATTCAGTTGGGTTAAATAATAAATGAGAGGAATTCAATTATTCTTTGGTTTGTTGGTCCACCTTGTGAAAACTACCCCTCAGTCAGACACAGTAATATGATGTGATAGTGCATTGAACAGGCTGGGTTAAGTAAGGATTTTTATCCTCAACATGACCAAAACCAGCCCTGAGTGCCTCTCCCATTACCGAGGGCCACATTAGCTGGGCAGCAGATGCACTCAGATACACAGATTATTGTCCTCTGTGAACACCCAGCCACTGCCAGGCCTCTCCTGATGCTCCTGGGCATCCCTGGAGCTGGATGAAGTTTTGGGGGCTGGCAAGGCATCAGGCTTTGGCTGTGCCCAATTCGGGACGGCAGGTTTTTGGCCGAGGTTGGCACAGCTGCTGCCCTTGCTGGCAGGCAGGGAGGACACCTGTGTGCCCCTGTGAATGAAGGCAGCCTTCTCTTGGGGGGATGCTGCTACGAGAGCCGTGCCCTGCGCGGAAGCGCGAAGAAAAGGCCGATGCTCTGTGCCACGCGTGCTCGGGCGCATACTAAGGAAGCAGCAGGGGAGGAATAAAAGGCACTGGCTTGTTGGCTGGCCTCGCTGCTATTCAGAGCCTGCCTGAATTAGCAAGGCTGCTGTAAACCATTCTGCACGCCACCGTAATACTGGAAATGCAGGAAGGGAAATCCCTGCCCTGTTAAATTTGTGGGAGCTTTTTGTGGTGAGATCAGTGGAGCTTTCATCTCGTCTGTTTAGTGTTTGGGAGAAGAAGTAGTTCCTCAGCATATGAAACTGATTTTGTTGAAGTAAGAGTGTTATTTGTTTGAGAGTGCATGATGAAAAAAGGGTGACTTTCCAGTCTGAAGCAAAACTGGGACAGTCTCTTCTTAGTATTTCACTGCAGTTACAGCTGGTGTGAGCTCCTCTGGGCGATGCCTGTCATAGGGAGCTGGAGCACCTGGGAAGGGCTTTGAAAATCAATCAGGGCTTCCCTCTGCTCTCCCCTGCTGCCATTTCCCCCTGGCTGAAGGAGCCTTATCCTGTTGGCAGAGGTTCAGTGGCACAGCCCTGCTGATGTCCAGATGCGATTCGAGCGGCAGCTCCCGTGGCCACATTCAGCCCAGGTGGTTCCAGCTCTGCTCTTCATGCTGCCCATACATTTGCCCTTGCAGTCTCAGCACACACAGCAAAATCTTCCAGCTGTGGCTGTCTCTAGCTAACACTGTCTGAATCTGCTTTATTCTCTTGATGGAGAGACATTTCCCATCAGACATTTTAAATAAGAATTTAGTGTGAGTGATGTCTAGTGATCTCTTAGTAATTTCTTCAAATACTTAATCATAGCTGTGTCCCTGAATATCTTTTCCATCTCAGCCACAAGACTTTCTAGCTGTGACAACTGCTTCAAGACAAGAGTGGTGTGTATAGAATTTTTGTATTTCTTTTTACAAGGAAAAAAATTATATGTGTTTGCCTTATGCTTTGTTCCCTGTACTTTCCTACCTAGTGCAATTGGACCTGCAAGTGAACCACTAGACCTCTAAGACAGGCCTTTTTTTTTTAAGATGTTATCTGTTTTTCAAGTCATTGCTGTTCTTTCTTTGCATTGCCTCAACAGAACCAAAGGATAAGAGAGCGATAGTAATCATAATTAAACAAAATCTAACTTACAGGAGCTTGAAAACCAAAGGATACTGTTCCTCAGGGGACAAGGGATTATAACTGTTCCGTCTCCTCTTGGTGGTCGGTGTCGCTGGAGGTCTCTGTAGGCTGCAGATAATAGTGTCACAGATTTTGCTGGCAGGTGTTGATCTCTCAAGACAGAAAACAAGCGCTTTCTGCCCACCTTTGAGCCTCTGTAGTCCAGAAAATGGCTTTCAGCAACACTCTGGTGAAGCTTTCTTGCTTCATTCAAGCCTGAGCTTCCTGCTAAACCAACTGCATAAATGTCTGGATGACTGACTTGAGGGGATGAAATAGTGGAGAAAAATACTTTTAAAATTAAATATAAATATATATTTTTTGGACCTAACTGTATTTTTTCACCTTGATTAGCCACACAGCAATTTCACAGGGTATTTCAGCAAATTAATTCTTCTGTCCTAATGGCGTGCATGCATGTGTGAAGGCGTTTGCCTGTTTGTAATGATATACACCAGTTACACTTATTTTCTGAAGGAATCCTCCTTACTTGGGAGGGTTTCTTGCCCTCTAGTTCTTCTGGCCCCAGTCCACAGGATTTGGGACTTGGCTGTTCTTTGTGTCTTCCATGAGGTGGACTCACTCCTGGGCTAAGTGAGATGTGTTACTTCTGGTCTCTATTTAAAGAAAAGCAACAAAAAAAAAAGGTTGTCATTCCCAACATCATTACACTTTAGCCAAATATTTGCATTACAATTTGTGATGAATTATAAATGAATCAACAACGTGTCATGAATTTAATATTCAAGAATATCCTACATGTCACATTACCTTGATTTCCCCCATTATTCCTAAAGCGTAGGCAGATAGCTGAGATTGGCAGATGCAGAGTGTGAACAAGATACTTTCTGAGTCAGTGGGTACAGCTCAAATTCCTTCATGAGGAATGGTGTCCCTCATTTCAAGCTGTCAAAACAGCACTTGATGGAGGCTGCAGTTGCACAAGCACTGTGTGGAGAGTAGCATGAATATTCGAGCTGTGTCTTCCTCCAGGACTGGCTCTTCAAGCAGGGATCACGTCCCTCACCTGTGCTGTGGCACCAATGAGATGGCCAGCTTAGCTTGGGTGGCCCCACCCAAGGAGGATGGAGGTGATCTGGGCCAGCCCTGGCCTGAAGTGAGGCTGATGGGCTTTGCTCAGGGTCCTGCTGATGGCTGTGATGAAGGCAGAGCTGGGGATGTGTCCAGCCCAAAGTGACTCCTCAGAAGGCACAAGAGACACCTTATCACTACATTGTGCTGAACAGTTTCCTGACAAAAATGAGCCTGGTTTTTATGCTCTGTCATAAATGATTGATGGCTTTAGAGTTGCTGGCCAAGGTGTGCAGTGGGAGCCATCGGGCTGGTGCCAGGCCTTGCACTGGTGGTGTTAATAGGCAGAGGCACGTTGTGAGTCTCAGTGTAGCTCACCAAGGTCATGCACAGGTAGGGAAATGTTTGGAGTGTCTGTGCAATTAAAAACTAGCTGAAGACAGAAATCCTCTACTGCTAATTCTAGTCTCTGCTGGAATACCCCAGTGATCAGTACTGGGCTTTTTGAACAGTCTCAGATGATGAACTGCTGATGATGTCCTTTCTAAGCTCTCCATAGTTAGGTCTTTGTTTACCTAAACAATTCAGCTTCTATTTAGTGTATTGTAAGAACAGTAATTAGTTCCTGTGCTTTGCAAAGGGAAGTAAAGCAGCATGTTTTCTGCTTTGTTTTTTAATGCCATTAAGTGAGAGGCTGAGACTGAACTTTAGACTTTGCCCCTGGAAACAGGAAGCTCAGAAATACTGATACTTTTTCTGTTATATAGGTTATATAGGTTCATAGCTGACACAATTTTCAAGGTGTGAAAGTTGTCAGGAGTTTTGCTGTGTACTTGGGGAGCAGGAAAATGAAGCTTTTTTTAAGGGGTGCTGGGCTAACACTGACATCATCTGAAAGACTGTGATGGAGGAGCCTGCTCTGAAGTGGAAGTATCCTGGTACTGCTCCACAGCAGAGTAGACCTTTGTGTTCCCACGTCCATTTTTTACTTATGAATCACACTAGACTGATTAATTCATTCTCAGAATTAATCAAAACCATGTTTTGCTGGCACTGTTGCTGAGCTGAATCCCAGTGTAACATTTCCACAGGTCCTATTAAGTTATTGTGGAAGGATTAAAGCTCATTTAATTGCCTGTTTTGTTACCATAACAGCTGTTCTAATTTGACCATCTTGTGTCACCCACAAGATCTGCTTTCTGTTCTCAGATACCTGCGAGTCCCAAGAGCTCACATTTTTAAGGTGCAATCATTCTTGACTCTAAATTTCCATGCCTGCATGAAACCTATACCTCAATGGCTTTTAACCTGGGGAAAGTAACTTAAAACAAGTCTAAAGTACAGGGCTTTGAAGGGATGCTTCAGATCAACAACAGGTAACAGATACTGATGATTCAAAGGAATCTGCCAACAAGGATCCTTTTGCTGCTGTTACTGCCAGAGCAGCCCTGTGCATCACTTTGAAGGACTCTTGGTGGCTTTCAGGCAATTTGTGTTATAAATGAATAGATTTTCCCACATGAAATGAGTGATAAATGCTCAATATTCAGTGTTATAAGGAAGCAAACTGTTAGATACATAGAAACTGTAGGATATGTGAAGAGAGTGCTGTAGGAATATTCGAGATGGTGAAGAAAATGGAAAATTGATGGAGGAAAGGAAGGATAAACTAATGCAGACTTTTTTTTTTTTTNGTATTGTTTTCTACAAATGTACATCTTTCCCATAGAGCTTTCAGAGTTCTTGACAGACATATGTGCAGCCATGGAATCAGCAGACAGGCAGCTTTGAACTGTGCAGTGGATGCACAAAGAATATTGATTCATCTAAGCTTTCACTAGCCTTGGTAATAAAATACTTCAGAGTCCAGAATTTCAAATGGCCAAAGTGTTCTTCAACCTTGTCTGCATTGTACTAATGACAAACTGGCTTTTGTTCAGCAAAAGGCATCAGGACTTCTCTTTCCAGCAACCTTTTTTATTAAAAGATATGAATGTAGTAGTGCTCTTCCTTCATTGTGGTGAGGTTTGAGGTCTTTTCTATGTCCCTCTTCTGTTTAATGCTGTTTGTTGGGTTATCTGGGGTCCTTGAAGGGTAATTCTTGGGGAAAAAAACCACTAAAAAACCCATCTGGAACACTAATGTAGCTTGTTGCTGTTTTTTTTCTCCATTATAGCAGCTATTACAGGAATTAGCTATCATTTAGATGATATTTTTTTTTTTACATACAGAAGAAAGAGTTCTTTTCATTAAATCCCTCCAAGAAGAGACAATTATCATCACAGGGCATTTTTGTGGGGTTTGTTCATGCTCTTGACATTGCACCTGACAGATGCAGTGATCCAGTGAGAAAGGCATTTTTTCCTGAAGCAGTGTAGGAATTTCCCTGTTCTAGATTTTAGGCTGGTACCTCATGCTTCTCATGCAAGGTGTGCACTCTGCTTTAGATCCAGCAGAGCAGAAAGAGGTAGCTGAGCAGACTTTTTTAGATCAGAAATGTTCTGTGGTTCCACCCAGGCTTTCAGTATGGACTGAAGGAATTGTGGGCTTTACAGCAGAAACACATGGAAATTGTGATTTGTTCCATTCCTCTGCTTCACATGAGGAGCTGGTAAGTTCTTCAAGTAAACTTTTAGTTGTCAGCCTGTGGAGGCAGGAGGTTTTATCCGTGTTACCAGGATGCATTTCAGTGTTAGAAATGGATTGAGATGAGGGAATGCAGTGGTGGTTAAAACACTGCAAAATTTCATGCCTTAAATTTTCTCCTGCCACTGCCACCAGTGATCTTTACCCAGTCATGCATCTCTCTGAGAGCTTGTTTTCAGGTGTTTGCCATGCTGTGGCACATTTGCAACATGCTGTTGCATTTCTCTCTCCTTGGGTTGAGTTTAGATAGGGAAAACAGTCCTTGTTTTCTGGAGAGTGTGACTGGGTGCTGATGGTGTGTACCTTCACCTTGGCAGCAGAAGTGAGCAAGTCTCTGCAGTTCTCACATTTCCTGAGCCTCTCTCTTTGGATTTCCCTGCCAGATGTTTCCCATTCAGTCCATATTGGTTTCCATTACCACCTTGAAAATTGACTTGAGGTGGAAATGAATATTGCAATTATATTGCTGACTTTTGCATAAATTAGTGTCACTTTCTCTTAAATGTCCTGCCATTTTGGACAAGCATAGTTTATCAAAAAATAATAGTAGCCACTTGAAAGCATTGTTTGAGTTCAGGGAAGGGCTTGTTTTTGTGTTCTTTAAGATGCCTGGCTCCCAAAGCAACATGCTGTTGTTGAGGCAGAAATCTGAGGAATTCCAGGCAGCACCTGGCAGGAGGAGCCCTTGGCCTGTTCCCCATGGGCATCCTGAGCTGCCTCTCACACTCCTGCCCCTGTGGCTGCCCTGGGCAGGGAAGGAGCAGTGGAGGGTGCAGAAAGCAGAAAGCAGAGGCACAGCTTTGTGTGGAGTGGTTGTTGATGGGAGCCTAATGCCAGCACACAAGAGTTAAATGGAACTCTGTGAAATCCTTAACACGGCACTTGATGTTCTCTTTAGGAATCACGAAGCATGTAATGTCCTTATGTTCTCCAAAGGGTTTATTTGGCAGCCTGTTAGCATCTCACTGGGACATGACTGAAGGGGGAATAACCAAAATAACAAGGTGCAGGGAAAGGAGGCAGCAGTCCCCAAATTGGAGTAACAGCTTCATAGCACAGTACCTTTGAACCTGTGACTCTTCTTCCCCTTTCCCTGGATGAGTAGCAGACTTTGATGACCTTGAAGACAACATTATGCTGATGGTCAAATGGTGATGGGGACTCCAGTAATTTTCCCTAAGGTTCCCAGTCACTGCTGGATTCCAGTAGGTCTGAGGATGAGCCAGTCTGTGTAATCCAACACAGGGTTTGCTCATTCACATTGGTCTTCTGCAATTACTCAGATTTTTAGGCCCAGAAGTATCTTTGCAGCTGACCAGGAGCATCATGAAGTTGCAAGGTGAATATTTCCATCACTGGGAAAGGAACTCTGTGCTATAGGTGGAGATGGCTGCTTATGAAAAGGGAGTAAGTAATCAGGGTAGGAAAATGAAAGAAAAGGGGTGAACAAAGTAAAGATTAGGGTGTTCAAGTAGCTGGTAGATTAATGGGGCACAGTGCATACCTTTGGGTCTTCTCTTCTTTGATTTAAAAAACAAACCAGCTTCCAGCTCATCTGTAATATTACTTTCTGTACAGATGCCTTTAATGCTACAGTTTCCATTTTCAGAGCAAACAAAGATATGTTTATTTTCCTTATAAAGCCTTTTTCCTATCCTCAATGCAGTATTTTTAAAGCTAATGACTGAACTAGAGAACAGGAGTAAGTGTGCAAATGGCAACTTGTCAAAGGCAGCTTGGAGCCACAGGCTGGGCACCTCCAGCATCCCAGGGGGCATCCCTGCTTGGTTCCAGCATGGTCCCTGCACCTCCACACAGGGAGTCACTGGTGTGTGGACTACCCCAGGCTGTACACTCTTGGGCACACACATGTATTTATGTTTTACTAAGAAAGTGATTCCTTTGCTGTCACTGTAACAATTTTTCCCCCAGGTGAGCATCTCACCACATCTTAGCAGTCGAACTGATCTCTGGTAAAGGCTGACCTAGAACAGAGGCTAGACAGAGTTAGAGATTAAAGCAGGGATTTATTAAAAGGCCTCAATGGATCCACCTTGGGCAGCACCAGAGCCCAGCCAGGGCTACACCCGAGATGAACCAAAATGGTCACAAAATGGACGAGCGGTCACGGGGTCTCTCACTTTTATAAGTTCTGCTCCATTTGCACATTGAAGCTAATTATCCAGTTACAGCTTTAGCTTATGAAGTTCTATCCTCCTTGTTTTTCTCTCTTAAATTCACCATTGTTTATACATTCTGGGACTGGATTTTGTAACAGCTGTCCTTGGATAAGGATTGTTTTGTCTGCCTACCCTGTGAAGAGAACTTGCTAACACTCAATATGAAGCTCAGAGCTACACAGCAAAGCAGCTCAGAATCTGAAAAATATGAAAGCTAAGTCTTAAGGCATCACCACCCACCACACTTCCCAACTTCCACACTGTCAATCCACTGGAGTTCCTTTTGGAACCACTCCATCTGGGGAAAGGTGTTGCATTGCAGAAAACCAAGAGAGGAGGCTGTGCAGTGGAAGCGATGTTACAATGTGAAAGATGGGCTCATGCTTTGTAGAGGAATTCCAGGGAGAAGAAAGCTGGGGGAAACCTTGCAGTCCTTCCCTAATCCTCCTGCTGTTCTCCTTTATTTTAAATGTCTTTCCTTCCTCTCAGTTTGCTGTGGTTTTGGACTGGGACAGCTTTTCCCTTCTTCCTGCTTCCCAGCCTCTCCTCTCCCCTTGCCCAAAGATTTTAAGGGGCTGTAGACCTGGAAGGCCCATGCAAAACATGGAAAAGAATGACATCCTCCTTTTTTAAGCCTTTTTTGTGTCATCTGGGATTTTCAGAGTCTGTGTCTTTTAATGTTTCCTTTCTTTATTTAAAGATCCCCAAAATTAATGCAGTGATTCAGTGACTGTGTGCCTAAATGTGTATATGTGTGTGTGTCTTGGGGTGATTCTATAATACTATATTCCTGTTTATATACTATATTACTATTTGTAATACTATATTATAATATTATAGTCTGCTTCATGCCCAGAAATGGGTCCTGTAGCTTTCATCTGCCCAGTCAAAATAGTTCCCCAACACATCTATTGATGAAAGAAATGAGCGATGAGCTGTGTCTGAATTTTGCAATAATTAAGAATTCTACAGATTATATTATCGTATTATTATATTGTATTATATACACCTGTTGTTCCAGACAGAAGTCTCGGATTTATTACTGGAAGAACAAACACCCAAGCATAATCTCTGCAAATACTTTGGTTTGCAGTAATAATGTTTACAGCACAACAATTAACCAGCCCAATTCCCCCCACTCAGTTATTTTATACAGTGCCTCAGCTGATTTAATCAGCTCCCTTTCTAACAAGTCCATCCTTTTAAAAACAAATGGATTTCCAGTAGGATCAGATTTTCTTTCCAACCCTTTTTATTGCTGGTTTCTTTAGAGATGATTTAATTGCTGTAAAAATTGTCTTCGTACTTGCCATTCTTGATTATATTGCTACTTAACAAGCTGTATTAAATGCGTGAAAAAATCAAATCAGAAAATTGAGCACTAGACAGTAACAAGGAAATTTTTTTCTTACTTCAGTACTGTTGCCACTGATGGGAAGTGCGTGTAATCAAGTTATTTTTGTATTATCTTCAAGCTGGGAGGAAAAGAAAACTTGGGATAATGAATAATTTGAAAGTAACTACACAGAAATGCCACTAAAAATGATGGCTCATAGGCTGATCTTGTACAGCCCAGTCTTCTCTGGTTCAGCTGAACTATTTCCTTTACCTTGTGCATGCAACAGGAACATGTTCATCTGGAGCCTGTCACAGTGTGGGGGTTCCCAGGTATTTTGAATGGAGTTAGTGCTGGGGAAGAGGCCTCTCCTTGTCTCATCTTGGCAAATCTTCCCCAGACAGAGCAGTTCTGGGTACCGTGCAGCAGATCCAACCCATGGTGGGCACAGGGGCTGCTGGGCAGCTGCTGGAGCAAGTCTTTGGTGGTATCATGATCCTAACAAAGTGTAATAACTCCACAAAGAGCTGTGGCACATGGCTGCAGTAGTGTTCTCCAGAGAGGGGAGCCCTCTCAAGCCATGGCACATCCCCTAAAATGGAGATCAGGTGCCTCTGAGGTCCATAAATGAATGTAATCCTGACATGCTTCATCCTGGGGTGGCTGAAGGCAATGGTGAAGCTCTTGGGGCTTCCTTGGTGCATGGTCAGGGCTGGAGAACCCCAGCCTCTTTGGGGAGCTGCTAAATATCCTGTCTGCTATCATGGTCCTTGTTGTGACCCCCACTTCCTTTTCTGCAAGGGGAAAGGCCTTGCAGGAGAGGTTGGAGCCTGAGGCTTGCAGACACCTCCCCTGTGGGAAACAGGAGCAAATCTCACATGCCAGGTAGGATGCAGATGCACAGGAGATGGACAGTGTGGGGCAAAAGTGTTGTTCTCCATCAGAAATGTGAGTGGCACCACTGGGACATAATAACTTGCTCAGAAGGAAAAGTTTCTTTCTAATGTCCATCATTTAATGGTTGGCTTATGCCCTTGAAGTGAGATGTCTTATATCTGTAATACAGCCACGGTAATTTCATTCTAAAAGTACCCTATTTGATTAAGAAGCAGCCATGAAGGCAAATATCAAATCTCCAGATGGAAACTTGGCCTGGCAGGAGAGGATGAGAAGTTGCCATTAAGCGAGGCCGGGCCAGGGCGTCCCCTCCGACCAGGGACACCGCGTGGCACGGCCCATTTGTCACAGCAGGGATATCAATTTGTTTTCTAGTACTGACATGTATTTGTCCTTTCCTTTATTGCAGCAATAATTTCTTAAAAATACCATTAGAAAAAAGACAAAAGGAAGTGTCGAGAGCATGAAACTTTGATCTTAATTTTGTCCTAACCTTTAGAAAATGGATTAAATAACTCCTGCAGGTAACACCCAGCAGCATTTCTCACCTGAGTGTTGATGGCCCCTCAAGGTGCTTTAGAAGGGGAAAGCTCTTCACCTTGTGCTAGTCCTTAGAGCATGAAATGTCGGGTGCATTTAAAGAACAAAAAAAAGATGATACGGGGTGGTAGAAAAGCACGGAAATGTTAAACCAGTCTTGTTGAACTGGAGAGATCTCTCTCACTGAGGTGGGGTTTTTTAACTTGTGAATTTTTATGCTGCCTCTGTAAAATACTGAGATGCTCATGTGTGATGGTACAGCATCAGATTATCAGAGAAAGTGGAGGAAGGAAGGTGTTTTCTATCAGAGATGAAGAATTGCTTTTCCCAAAGGTTTATGGCAAAGCTGTGTGCCTGGCAGTGGCTGGCACCCAGGACAGAGCTCTGGGCAGGAGCCTGGGATTTAGAGAGCTCATGCTGGTGGTTTTAAGGAGCAACCTGTGCCTGTGAAATGGTGTCCCTGAAGCAGCTGGACACATTTTAAGAAAAGTGAGAACAATTGCACAGTATGGAAATGGCCTGGCTAAGGTGGTTTTATCCCAGCACACCTGGAGGATATTTTTGCTGTTCCAGCTAATTGGAGATTATTAAATTCAGGGAGGTGGTAGAAGGGTGGTTGTTTAGAATAAGGTGGTTGTTTCTTGGAGTGAGCTCCCTTGGGTAAACCAGTGCCTTTTAAAGTAAGACAAAACATTTACACCCTGTGCATCCACCCTAGTGACTCACAGGTCCTTCTTGTGGTGTGTCTTCTTTCCCATCTGATCTGAGTGGGAACAAAGAGGGGAGATGGGATGCTGTGTTGGGAGCATCATATTTCTGTTTTCTGAAGCTACATAGGAGTGAAATCAGGCTGATAACTGCTGAATTGCTCCAAAAGGACTGGCCTCTCCCTGCATTCCTAGACTGGTGTGTCCTTGGCTGTATGGGCTGCTCCCAGCCTTGTGTTTGTGGTCTTGGTGCCATTTCCATCCTGGAAGAAGCCACACAGTGCTTCTGGCCCTGTTAAATGGCTACAGCACATTTTGCTGTAATAAGCTGGGGTGATGAACCAGTGGTGGAGAGGCTGATTTAACTGCAGGAAAAGAAAAAAGAATTGGTTTTGTTGGTTCTGTTATTTTCGTTCTTTTTAAAGGAGGGAAATGAAACAGAAACACAATAGAAATCTGAAATACAAATACAGTTTACAAAGGGAGAACGTGTATTTGTTCAGCAGCTTTTTTAGTTCTTCTCTGCAGTGTTTAGCCCCCACAAGTAGCCTGTCTCAGCCTGTGGGAATGCTGACCAAGGGTATTTCAGTAGCAGGAGATGAGAGGCTTGAGACAGAAGTGCATCATGTTGTTTTTAATACATAAAAGTAGGAGGTCCAGTCAGAAACACGTAGGAAAGAGCATTTGAGCATTTGTAAAAGATCTTGGGCAGAACAGCCTGTGTACCTGGGAAGAGAACAGAGGCAGCAGTGCTGGGGGTGGCCCTGGGGGACCTCTGGGGGTGCAGCAGCTCCAGCTCAGGCTCTGGTTTCTCAGCCCTCCTTCAAGATGCTCCCAGGGATTTCTCTGATTCCTTTGCATGAGAGTCTCTGTGCATAGTTTAACTATTCTGTATAAAAATATTGTATTGAAAATATAATGTATATTTTCTGTATAAAAAGTCAGGCTCTGTGTGTGATCCTCTAAATCATTAAAAATGGGTCACTGAGCAGTTTAGCAGGAGCACGAACTGGAATCTCCCCCTTTTCTGTATATCATCATTCATCTCCACCTGCTTGCCTTCAGAAAAAAAGGGCTCTGAGTAGCCCTGTGAGCTGTTGCTGCTGTTTTACTGAAACCTGCTGTGTATGGGCACTCAGACACGTGCCACCATGCTGCAGGAGAGGCAAAGGCTCACGTAATGCTCCTACAGCTTCTGTTCAGGACTCACACGCGTAAAAACCACAACGGATGATATTCTGAAGATATTTTTGTTGGCACACAGAAACTGGCAGGCTGTAGGCCAATTAAAAATACATCTAATAAATAAATTATTAAAACAAAAGGTGCAAAGTGAAGGGAGTGGGCAGAGAGGTAGAGATTGGGGGGTTGGTTTCTTTAGCCTGGTGACTTGCTGGTGAGTTTTGTGCTCTGGATGTTGTGTTGTACTGAAATGTGTAAAAGCATGACTCAGTGGTACGTTCAAAGTGCTGTTCAGACATTTTTCCTGATTTTGGAATGGAAGGTTGGTTGTCAGGCAGCCATGTGCAGAGGTGTGGGGATGTAGCCACGCAGATCTCTCCAAGGAAAAGGCTTTCTGGTGGAGCACCTGCAGCGGGCACAGTGGTTGGGGCTCCTTCCCTGTCTCAACCTGGGAAAGCCCTGTAGCTTTCCAGGGGTAAAGAGCTGAGAGAGGGGAGCAGGAGGAGATTGGAATCTGCTGTGATGCTTTTGCCAAGAGTGGGGAATTGATCCTAAAGGTGGGAAGACACCAGTCCAGCCACCTCTTCAAGGGAAGCCGGTTTGTCTGTGTGCATTGAGTGGGGGGGAGGGGGGAGCCAAATTATTTTCTAAAAGGAGTAGGCACAACCCATTGCTGGAATCCATCATTTATGGTGGTGACAGCTTTAAGCCCAAGTTCATTTAAACACCACTAAAATCTTTGACACGTTTTAAAATACAGCGAGGAACACGATTGTGGAAGAAAATTCCACAAGGAGTCATTAAATGCAGAGAAACAACCTGTGGCTCAGGAGGTTCTGCTCCATGAGCTGCTAGGGCCTGGGGGAGGACTCTGAGAAATATGGAGAGATGAATGAAGGTACCTGCTCCAAGCACATCCCTGGTGCATCTTTGTCAGAACAGGATGAAGTCAGCTCGGGCTTTCTGTGTGCCCTCTTGGGCTGGTTTTGGAAGCTCTGTGTTCCCCAGACTCACCTCCACACCCCTGAATTCCCCCCCAAAACTCCTTTCAGCAGACTCCTTACCTGTTATCAGGGGAGTGTTTGGGGCAGATGCAGATCTCAAGCACCTTGTCTGGGAGACTTGTGGTGATAATTAAAGCAGTGCTTTCCAGCCCTCTGCTGCTCTTCCTTGGATTGCTGGAAAATGGGGAACAGGGCTTGTGCCAGCCAAGAAGGAACTCTGAAAATCCATGTTCATTGATCTGGTGTCTATTATTTCTTTGGCCTGTTAGTGAGTGCTTGCTGATGGGTGCAGATACCTGCCTTGTGAAAACCTCCAGGTAGGGGAGAGATTGCCCAACAAATGTAGGGTTGTATTTATTTTTACCTTCTGTGCTGAAAAAAAAAAAAAAAAGCATTGTTATGTGATGTAATTTAATTATCATAAACATGCTGTGAGTTGATGTATTAAATTGTGGGGAAGGGTAGTGGGATGTTATCTTTTGGGATTAAAAAAAAAAAGGAGCCAACTGATTTGTCCCATACTATAGCTATGGATAAAGCAGCACAAAACATCCAGCTCAAAAGACAGACACAGAGGTCGTGGCTGGTAATCACAGTGACACCAGGATGAGTTTTTCTAGACCAGCTGTGAAATTGTGCAGTAAATTACATCACATTGCACGTGATGTATTACTCCCTGGTCTAGTAAATAAGCCTCTTGATGGAAGCCCAGTGAGACAACTGCAGGGAGCTGTGCTGGACTTAGGTAGCCAAGTGCTCCAGGAGGTGCTGCTGAGGGCTCACCTGCTCACACAGCTGCATTTGTCCTCTTTGCTGCCTCTTCTTTGACCATCCCTTCAGCTGGGTGCTTACCCCTTCTCTTCCCAGCTTGTTCAAAGTCTGTTGTGTCTTAAGGCCCTGCATTGCCTGCTTTTCTGCAGGTGAGCAAGGGCTGCTTGAGCACCACATGCTGCCCTGTCTGCAGCTGTCTCATGGTTGGTGCATGAAGGGTGCTTCACTCTCTGACCCCTTCATGTGCCCATGGCATGGCTGATCCCTGCCCAGAACCACTCTGTGACCCCTTCATGTGCCCATGGCATGGCTGATCCCTGCCCAGAACCACTCTGTGACCCCTTCATGTGCCCATGGCATGGCTGATCCCTGCCCAGAACCACTCTGTGACCCCTTCATGTGCCCATGGCGTGGCTGATCCCTGCCCAGAACCACTCTGTGATCCCTTCATGTGCCCATGGCATGGCTGATCCCTGCCCAGAACCACTCTGTGATCCCTTCATGTGCCCATGGCATGGCTGATCCCTGCCCAGAACTCTGTGATCCCTTCTGGGCAGAAAGAGCTGCTGCTCCTGGCCATGTCTGAGGCTGGATCCTAGGATTATCTTCATTTTTTTAAACCAGGGAAGCACAGAGTAACTTGAAGAAATTGAACTGAGGCCATCAGGGTTGACATCTGGATAAAAATAAAGACAGTTTGTTGTGAAAGGAGTACTGCAATGAGAACATCCAAAGGCTCAGCTCAGGTGTGAAGCTTTGGAGTGCATCAGGGGGAAGCTTTTTCCATAGCCCATGTCTGTTACCCAACCAGCCCTCAGCAGACAAGGGGCTCTTCCCCCCTCACTGGGCTCAGGGGTACCTTTTCCTACCTGGAGGGAACGAGTGAGCAATCACCTGTCTGGAGCAGGTATGTGCTGCTGTGGGGGTTATCCCTCTGCACATCACCTCCCTGGCACTAGGTGCTCTCCAGGAGCTGAGGAATGATGTTACAGTATCTTCAAGAGGTTTAATGACAGCATTAAAAATGTGGTCAATATTCAGTTAACTTAAAATTTCAGTATTCACTGGTAGTTTTGATTACATGTAGCAGTTCTCATCCCTGCAGTAGCTGTTAGGATCCTTGGCCATGGTAACTCTGTGGTATGACACTGAAATCTAAGGCTGTAGTTTCTTCTCCAAATCCTATTTTCACTGAGATGTCCCCATAAGCAATGAAAATAAATGTACTCGTACGTTTATTTGGAGGCTTCCTTAGTAAGCAGGTGTTTATTAAGCACCTACCAATGGAAACAAATTGAGTTCTTGAGTCACAGCTGGAGTTGCAACTTTTTCTCCCTTGATTATCAAGGAATATAGTCTGCATGGAAGAATTCAGAGCTTACAAAGACATCTGGTTGCTAAATAATATAATTAAAGTAAATACAGCATAACGGGGAGCTACTCCCATGTACCTAATGAGCAGAGAGTAGGGTTTGGGTGAGGGAAATGCATTAGCTGGTAGAGGGAAGGAAGAAGGGGAGAAAAAGAAAAGCTGTGGGGGGGAAGCCAGAGAAAAGGGGCAAAGTGAAGGGAGGAGAGTGCAAAAGAGAGGAGATGAGGTGCCCTGTGCTGGAGCCTGAAGCAATACAACACCCAGGGACTGTTTGCTGCTGGAAGCAGATGATGTTGGTGCTGGAGGTAGCTGGGGATAAACAGCTGAGGGACCACGTGGTCCCTCAGGACTGGTAGGACACTGTCTCGTGCAGCATCTAGCTGTGTTAATCAAAGTTCAGAGGCTCTTTTTCTCCCTAAGTGACTGTATAAAGAGCATTTTTCTTCCTAAGTGACTGGCTTCTTGTTTTTACTCCATAACTAATTTAGAGAGCAGAAAGCCAACTTAACAGATCCATGCACAGTTCCTGTATTTCGTTCTGGGAGACAAACTGCTCATAAGAGCAGCCAGGTGGAAGCCAGTTTGCTGGGCTGGGCTCACCTGCCCTTTGCAAGCCACAGTGTTGGAGCAACCCTTGGGGAGCTCCAGAAGGGCTTTTCCACTCCTTGCAGTGGAGGACCAGCATGGAGGTAATGATACCTTCAGCTCTCATCTCCTGATGGAATCTTTCCCAGTGGGCAAAGCCCAGGTGCTGCTGCTGCCTAATGCCAGGGAAGAAGGTGCCCCCTTTGCTCCACGACAAAGCCAGGGTGGTGTTTGGGAGTGGGTTCCTGTGGGCTTGGCTGTGTGAATATCCTGGCTGTGCTGTGTGATGGATGTTGCTTTTGCTACCTGAGCTTTGCTTTCTCTCACTTGGCAGCTGTGGAGCACGCAGCAGGGTCCTTTTCCTTCTTGGAATTCATCTGAATGATGGTTTTCAAGAAGTATTCTGAAGGGCTTCCTTTCTGGCTTTATGTTTGCACACTGTTCAGCCATAAGGGGAAATCTCTAAGATTTGGAGGACTCTTCAGGCTGAGGGTATTTTTTCTGCTCCATTGTAGACCTGGCTTGTTTAGGCAGTAAAACACATATGAGAGACCCTGGCAAGACAAACTGTCCCGAGGATAATTTTTCAGGTGTGATGTGGAGAATCTCTGGTGAGATAATGAACCCCACATGTGTTTCCCTGCGAGCCCATCACTGCCTGTCTGATCCTCGTTGTCTCCAGCGTTGTGCCCAGCAGGAATTAGAGGCAGCAGTAACTTACCTTGCTGTGGCAGTGCCATGCCCCTGATGATCCCAGGGAGGCTGCCCAAGGATGGAGCCTCACGTGTCTGTGGAGAGGGAAGCGTGGAGAGGCCACCCCTCAGGGCTGCTGCAGGAGATGCAGCATGGCAGGGACTGCTCATCTGTTCTCTTTACCTTCCACAGACAAATCACAGCGGAGAAAAGCGGGAATGTGGGTTGGTCTTATTCCCCTACTGCACTGCACCTCCTACAAAGCATTCTGTGTTTGTTATTCCTCTCCTCTTTGGTGGGAAACCACCCTGGGGTTAAGTGTTGTACCAGCTGTGAGGAAAGGTTGGCTGAGGTGATAGTGCCAGAACAAGGACTCTGGTTTTATGGAAAACAGGCAATAACTGTCCTTATCTTTTATGCATCACTGCATGAACCTTTCATCTACTCTGCTCCAAGGAAGATTTTCCTATCTAGTACTCTGTTACTAAATATATTTTCAATGCAACCTGAAATTATGTATTTCCTTACTTACTGTATGTTATTGTAATTTTTGTGTGTCTGGTTGCACACAGTGCTCTGCTGTTTCGTGGGCATAGCACTGACATATGTGTTTTCTTGCACCAGCAGTGTGCAGGTATCAGATACAGAAATATTTATTGTGAAACTCCCTTGTGAACTTCCATATGAAAGGCAAAATGACATCCAGCTATCATCCAAAATGTCTCATAGGGGGTGCTTTCAGTTTTGTCCACTTTTTGAGCTGGTATGAGATGGAAAGTTTAACAAGGTCATCCTCTTTTCTCCTATGCCTATATTATTTTTGAGCTGGTCAGACTGATGTAGGAGCAAGCAGAGGTGTCTGTGTTTACCTTGCTCACAAAATACTGCCAGATAGCATCCTGGCATTCCTGGCTGCCACATTCCTCACTGCTGTGTGTTGCTGGTTCCCAAGAGGAGCAAACCTGGGAAATCAAGAAATCAAAGCTTTTCTTACACATCTTTGATTGCACAGACCACAAAAGGATTAAATTCTTGGTTAGTATATTCCTGCATTGAAACCTTTGTGTGAGAAACTGATTTATTTGCTGCTTAAACATGCAGAGCAGTAGCATATGTGAAAACACATGCAGGAAATGTAAGGTGCAGGTTTTGTGTCTGTTTATTTATTTTTTTAATGGGGTTAGTTGCCCTCATAATGGAGAACATTCGTTTCCGTGGTGTTCTGATAGCTCTGTGAGCTTCCTAGGGAAAACAATTTGCCTTTGGGGACAAATGTCTAAGGATAAATTAATTTTTCAGGGTGTTCATACCTGAGTCACAGAAGGGTGGAAATTCAGCACACTGCCTCCCAAAACCACTCATGTGACGTCAGCTGTCTACTGCACAGATGGGGAAGAAGCAGTACTTTGCAAATCCCCAGCAAGGAGCTCGCTGAGCCTCTGGTGCTCACTTTATTAAATGGGCAGCCTTGCAAACCATCTAGACTTTCTGTATGTATTGCTTTTGTAGCATCAGGTGCCCTTTTTTTTTTTTTTTGTTACTTTTTCTTTTTGTGAGTGTGTATTTAACAGAAAAATGGTGGGGATGGTTCTGACTGGGGCAGGCAAAGTGAAAGACAAGCCAGCAGCAATTGCTCTGCATGTCCAGGCAGTGTTAGCAACACTTTCTCTCACCTCTGTAGGATTTTCCAGTGCTCTTCAAAAGGCTAAGTTTGGGAAAAAGTGACACAACAGCAATTTAAGGACTGCCAGAGGTTTTCAGTGGCATAGAGCATTGCTGTGAAGTGACGTATAGAGAAAACACTGGTCCTGGAGCCAGCCTAAATTTATCACTGTGTCACAACAGATAGTTAAATTTAAATGTGTGTCCAGCAGTTGCCATTTCAATAGGTTGCAATCAGCTTGAATTGATATTACCCAAATAAATCAAAGAGCTGAGCAGCTCATCCAATACTGATACGACAGTGCAGTGCGCATTATCTGAGAGTAAAAGGAGTTGGTGCAGCTCTGACTGTTATTGTAACCCAGCTCAACACTGCAGAATAAAAGAACAAATTTTGGTATATTCTGGACTCCTCCAAATGGAAAGTGTATTTAATTGCAATGACCAGGCTGGTAAATGACTGTGGTTACTCGTAGGGGGGTCGATGTACAGTCTGCTGAATGGCTATGTGCCATCATCTGCCCAGGCTGGCACTATTCACATGGCTGTGAATAGGACATTCTTCATTCAAATTAAAAGTTACAGCCAGTTTTATGTAGTTGCATTTGGTCTTGAGACAGGTCAGCCCTGGGCAGCACGCTGCAGTTAGACTTCCCTGTGATGCATCTGTGCTTTTTCCTAGGGAGAAGTTTTTTCTTGACACTATTCTAGGTCACATCACATCTGGAGTGTGTTTTCGAAGAGACTTTCCTGTCCCCACTTACTGGGTTTGGGTTTCTGCTGTGGAGCTGCCTCCAGGTACCTGTACTCAGGTACTTTCTTTGGGCTGAAACTCCACTGGGTGGTGTGCTCCAAATCAGCTTTAGTTGAGAGCAGCTAAAGCCCTCTAGTTGCTCAGAAGCCTTTAATCCACAGCACTGGGTTGGATCTGCTCTGCTCTGAAATTCCCAAATGTATGTGCTGTGGATGTTAGGGCTGGGTGCTGCTTTGTTTGATTTTTCAGGTCCCTTGGCAGTGTTGTGCTCCCTTGGGTGATGTGGGTGCAGGGAAAGGTGCCTGGAGCTGGGTGCTGTACACATGGGAGGAAAGGAGTTGTCTCTGCTTTTCCTGCCCTGGGATATTTCCATCCAGTGGGATGTGGAGTGTTAGATGAGGGAGGAGGTCTCCTTGCATGCTGTTCACTGGACAGCATGACTTTTACTGCCTGACTTCCTCTCTGCTCATTGCTGCTCTCTGAGATCCTGGGAAGACCTCCATACTAAATCCACCTGATCTGATTTTATTTGGGGGAACAAACTGCTTCCCATCTTATGGCTCCATCAGCTCTGTAAAGTCTTTCATTTTGCTCAAGTTCAGTTCTTCTTGCAGACATATGGAGATATAATCACATCCCTGCTTTTCTCCCCTCTTTTCAACCCACCATGAACCTTCTGCTGCTGTCCTGCCTCATTTGTTTCTTCTTCTTATTCTCCTCATTAAATAAATTTCAGCCAGATTGTCCTGTCAGATGAACAGTAAATTAATATATTGTAGCCCAAGCTTCAAAAAAGAAAAAAGTATTTAATTGCAATGACTTGTTTTCTCATCTCACCATGGCCAGTGATAAAATGGCTATTTGACTTAATTGGGGACAAGGCATTGCTCCCTCTAATTTTGTGTCACTTCTTAATTTTCATTAATAACTTCCTTTCTGCAATTTTTTGTGGTGAGCAGTTGTGCCAGTTGGCCAAAATCCTCCCTCTTTGTTGGAGGGAGATTTTGGGGCTGTAGGCCAGCAACCTTCCTGACTGAGCTGGTGCAGGGAAGTACCACTTCCAGAAACTCTGCAATATAAGATAGGAAATAACCCAGCAAATGGCTATAAAATGCATTCATTTAGCTCTGACATTTTTTTTTTAAGTTCTGAAGAGAAAGAATATGGAGATTACCTTTCTGGTTTATATATTGAAATACAGGAGCTCAGGGGCAGAGTTGTAAATGGTGCAGTTATGAGTTTATTTTGCAACTCATAGGTATGTTTCCTTACCTTGTTATATGGCTGCTTCTAACAATCAAATATTTAAGTTTGCATTGCACTGCTTTTGATGTCTGGAAACCTTTGTTTTTTGTTTTTTTTTTAGATGAAACTTTACATCAGGTTTACAGTTCTCCTGGTAGTTTAAAGGAAAGGGAGAACGTGATCTCATGACTCTCAACAAGACCTTAAAACTTTGACACTCTCTTTTCCTGGAGGACAAGATATATTCTGGTCATCTACAAGCCTATGTTTCTCAGTGGCAGCAGCTTTTGGTGCTGTCTGCAAAGCAAGGCTACTCATTTTGATGGAGAGAGGGTTTCTGTCCTCCTTGACTTTAAGACAAAAAAAGAAAACAGCACTTCAGTTCTTCTTTTTTTTTTTTTTTCAGCATATACACCGTGTCACTATGCAATAAACATGTTATTCCCTTTTTTTCCTGAAAAACCTTTTCCTTTCAGTCACTTGATGCTGTGGGAGCATTTCTGGTACTGCACACTGCAGCATCTTTGTTCTGCAGACAACAGTGAACCAGAGGCAACACTGGGGCTGGATTTGATGCTCTTCACTGGGAAAAGCCAAACTTTACTCTTGTATTTTAATGTGTGAGGCATGATCCAAAGCACATCACAGACTGGATTTTTGTTTGCTGTTTTCCAGTCGTACATCCCAGCTTTGTCATGTTCCCATGACCTGATGGAGTAGAAATGAGTAATTTCTGTATCTGGAGGGCTTTTGCTCTAGCACCTCATTACCTGCCAGGAATGTCTTTACACCTCTTGTGCCATTTCTGGTTTCCCAAGTGTGACAGCCAGCTTTCTGCATTTCAGGGCATCAGAGGTCAGCCTGTGCTAAGGCAGGTGACATCCCACTGCTGGGGGACACGGAGTTTCCTCTGTCCTGGCTGAACCTGGCTCCAGCAGAAGGCAGGTGCTTGCCTGCACCTCCTGGGCCTCCTCTGCCCCTGAGTCATCAGGAGCTGGCTGATGTCTTCCTGGCCTATTTGCCACCCTGAGACTAAGCCAAAGGAGGGAGAGGAAACTAATAAATGTTAATATATGCTGGTTTAATTGAGGAGCACTGTTTTCATCAACTGCTGTTTGAAGAAAAGGCTTAAGTATGTTTGTAAGCCCAAACAAATGTTGGCTTTTTAAAGCTGTTGCACAAATACAGGGATCTTGCTGCTGCTAAAGAGGTTTAGAGCCATGAGCCCAAACTCTATGGATGAATAATGTGTCTGGGATTCAGTAAAGCCTATTAAAGATAATATTTTTCTATTCAGTAGCTTAAGCCAAGCTTAAGCCAAGTCAGCCTTCAAATCCTGACTTACGCACCTTATTTTGTGTGTTGCTCCAGCACCACAGCACTCAGCATTCTGTGTTATTTGGAACAAGCAGAAGTGATCTCCATCTCATTCTCGTTTTCAAGAGCATGAATGTGTTCTTCCTTCAGACCTTTCAGAGGCTTCACCTCTGGTTGAAGAGAAGAAAGAGATTGTTCTGCTGCCGACAGAGTTCAGCTGTTTCTGCTCTTCCTCTCACCATCTCCAAGGCAGAGAGTGCTGGGGCAATGATGATGACATGGGGGAACAGGATCCCTGAAAGAAAAAGTGAGACTTGTGTTCAAAAATATTTGAGAGAAGTCTTTTTGCCCTCTTATGGAAATGGGGTGGGACATCCTTGCATCCCGAGGCTCAAGTGACATTTGCCTTAGGAATATTTTTAAAATTGTTTTTAGGTGAAATGAAGGTCATTTCTGGAAATTAATTACACTTGAGACTTGGAGAGCAATGCAATTTAAAAGTAATAAACCAGAACAGCCTTTCCAGATTGGTGGAAAAGTCTGAAGGCTGCAGACCTGTTTCTAAATGTAGTCATGGTTACTTGGCTTCTGTCTTCTTGAAAGGTTTGTGCCTAATCCACAAGGCAGGCAGGAACGATAAGACCTGTTGACTACAATGTGTAGCTGGAAGACCTTTAAGGAGTGTACTTGGGGAGGGGATGCATATTAATAAATAAATGTTGCTTCAATAGATGAGTTCATGCACAGCATGTACATGCAGAGCATGGCTGCCTTTCTTTGCATGGAGACCCAAAATAGGGTTGTTTTGTCAGAGGTGTGGTGCTCTAGGTACAAGAATTTGGATGTCCTTGAGTTCAAAGTGAATTCCCTGCTTGAAAGCAGGTTATGAGGGTCCTTGTGTTCTGGTTGATTAATTCTTTTGGTTTCCTATGGAAATGGCCCTTTCATTATTTCATCGATACCAAAATTAAAGTGTGGCCCCTACTCAATAGCAAGAACAATGAGCTCATTGTGACACACCATATAGCATTGACCTTTCTGAAGCAGAACAGCAGATCCAGATCTATAATATTAGGCACAGCTTGCCTTGTGCTGAGATCTCTGCAAACTGGGTTTCTCCAGCTGAGAAAACCCTGGAGAAACAGCCCTTGTCACTGCCGGGGGTGCTCGGGCAATGCATACGTTTGTGTAGTGCCTTCCATCCTCCTCCCTGCCTGAACCAGGGTTTATTTTACCCTGTTTGGGGTTCAGTGAGGAGGGAAAACCTTTCAGGAGTGAAGCAGATCATTGAGGCCAGGCTGGGCCTGCACTGACATGGGCTCTGTGTGTGCACAGACCGCTATTGATTTGGGTGGCACAGACGGTGATTCATGGGGAAGGGGCTGGCCAGCAGCACCCCTGGCTGGGCACTGTGCAGGGAACAATGTCCCCTAGAGAAAAATGGGCCACTTGAAAGGCATTTGTGTATCAAACCCCAGCTGAGGGGCTGGAGAACAGAAACCCGAGTATGGGGACTTTTTTGTGTTATAAGTGTACAAGAAGGGAGTTTTTGTGACTCTGCACTGATTAATTTCACTTTTTTGTTGTTGTTCCCCCCCCCCATCTTACTAGTTCATTTAGCAGCATTAAATCAAAATGCAGGAAGCTGCTGGCTGTGCTCATGCTGTGTCAGGTGTTTCAGACAGCCTCAGTTGTGACCAAGAGCTGTTGCAAAAATCTAAACTGGGCAAAGCACTGCTGGAAGCCAGAGATTAATGGCATTTCCTGAGTAATTTTTGAGCAAATAATTCCATGTGTTTATTTTTTTATCACAAATAGCATCAGGAAACCTGAGAAGATGTATCAGCCTCATTTCCTAGGTGTTTTGACATCCAGGCTACAGAAAAGCAAGGAGGTCAAAAAGCAATCAGATATGTGTGTTGCTTTTAAGAAAACATCAGTTTTCTTGCTTTGGATATGTATTTATGTTAAGGAAATATTCCTTGCACATAAGGATCATAGGGCCAAAAGAAAATATTTCCAAAAAAAGACGAGAACTATTTCCATAGATTCATCATAGGATCACAGAATGGTCTGCGCTGGAAGGACCTTCAAGATCATCTAGTTCCACTCCCCTGCCATGGGCAGGGACACCTTCCACTGGCCCAGGTTGCTCCAAGCCCTGTCCAGCCTGGCCTTGGACACTTCCAGGGATGGGGCAGCCACAGCTGCTCTGGGCAACCTGTGCCAGGACTTGTGCCAGCACTCTCACAGGAAGGTTTTCTTTCCTACAGCTAAACTAAACCTGACCTCTGTCAGTTTGGAGCCATCCCCTCTGTCCTGTCACTCCATGCTCTTGAAAAAGTCCCCCCATGGCTTTATTTTAGTGCCCTGTAGGTACTGGAAGGTATTTGAGGATCTCTCTAAGGATATTTGAGACGGTTTGCATATATTTGTGGATCACCAAAAGCCACAATGCTCTGGTGTTAGTTTTGGTGTATAAGAAGAGGTAAATTAGAGGCTGGGGATGGCTTCTGTAAATGCATGGTGGGGAGAATCTTGTTTTGCTGTTTTGAGGGTGGTGGGGAATGGAAAGAAGTTGCTGCCTTAGGAAGATGCTGACGGTGCCTCCAGCAGTAGAAGGATGCACAGACCAGGTGGAGAAGGCAGAATTTGCATTGCTCACTGTCTGCAACATTCAAGTCTAGAGAACAGGAGAGTAAGCACTGGCTTAAATGGAGCAAACAGCACAGTGTGGACCCTTGAACCAAAAAGCAATTAAAATTTGGAGGCTGGGAAGGATCATTTCCATCTAGGGCTGCCCAGAGAGCCTGTGGGGTCTGCTGGGCAGGAGTGATGGTCAAAGGGGGGTGAGGGAGGAAAGGCCAGGAGGGGGAGAGAGGCAGTGCTGTTGAGAGGAGTCTCAGGAAAGCAGAGCAATGTGCAGTATTTGAGCGTTTGGGAAAGAGGGAAGTGAACATTAGGACTATAAAACTCAGTGCCTACTAAGAGCTGCCTGCCACAAGTGCTCTGCAGAGAGCTGTGATGGTTATTTTCCCCGTCTGTTTTTTAATTTATTGTACCAGAAGCAGGAAGGCAATGCCCAAAGTCTAATGCAAAATAAAACAGAGCAGTTTTTGATTGCGCTGCACAGTCAAGTGGAAAAATGAGATAACTGGGACTCCAGTTTAAGGCCCATCTGAGTCAAACCCAAAAGAGTCTGGCTTCAGGTTGTGTGGTGGAGCTTCAGGAGGGGAGCTGAGTGAGGTTGCTCAGCAGCCTCTGACAAGGAGTGCTGATCAGGAAAAGTGAACTTTTTGTAGACTTTAGAGTGGCTGTGCTGTTTTGAATGTACCTTATGTGTCTGAAGTTCAGCTGCTTGTGATGGGCAGAGTCCTACAGCCTGGCCTTACAAGAACTGCTGGGGTTCATATAAGATTAATGGTGCTGCTGTCAGAGGTAGTACCTAGGCAAAGAAAAATTGCCAGATGGAATACCGGATTCTTTTAGAAAGGTTGGTAGAAAAAAAATTCCTGTGTTTTTTTCCTTCCTCCAGGACTGAATTAGTCAGGATGCCTGGGAAATAAAACTGAGTCACGTTGTTTACTCTCTGTGAAATTAATGCTCTTTTCCCCTCCCCGAGGTGATGTTTTTACAAAGGGCAGTGCGTGAGCACTGCTCGCTCCTTTGGCACCTCCTGGTCCTGGGGGCGTGGGAATGTGCCAGCAGGAATGGGCTGGAGGAGGTGGGGGCTGTTCTCCCCTCTGATGGCCTCCCATTGTGCTGCACCCTTGGCATCCAAGTGGGGAAAGAAGGATGGGAAGAGAAACTGCTGGCTGTGGCAGCTCCCAGAGTTAGACTCGGAATAACACGTTTTATTTATTGATTTTGCTGAAGAAATAGTCAGAAACAGAAGGCAAAGAAATACCATCTTCCAGAAAGTTAGAGATGCCTGTATCTGTCACTGGTAACCAGCTGTGCTCTTGGAGAGGCTTCCAGCAGGAATGCCCAGCCCGGGCCAGCCACCCACCTTCTGGTATGCTGGAGAATGGCAGCACATCCCTGTTCATGAGGCAGTGCTGCAATGAGGTCTAAAGCCTTGCTCAGACATGAAAAATTGTCTTGGAAGTTGACAAGCACCAGCAACACCTGGGGAGTTGTGTTAAATTCATGATTAAGAGGTGGCATGAGAACTGGACTTCTGGAAGGATTTCTTTGTAAGAGAAGTGGTACAATTGAAAAGTAAATGAAGTCAGAGCAAAGGGGAAGGTGCCCTGGCAAGCACTGGGCGATTTGTGAATCTCTGACTCCCAAAAAGTTCAGGGCTCACCAGCCCCAGAGAGAAACAGGAGGAGGGCATGGAGGGCTTCTCACCACCATGGGCATTTGTAGGTCAGCCATGTGCTCTTCTTGCAGGAGTCTTCCTCTGTCCCCAGGTTAAATTGGTACCAAGCTGTGTGCAGCACATCTTGGCCTCTCACATGTTGTGCACAATTACTTTAGTCTGTGGAGAAATTCACAGGAACAAAATGCTGTGTTTTTCCTGAATTCTCCCTGAGAAAGTTATCCCTAATTCTTTGGCAAGCCAGCTTGCAGAGATGCTGAATCCCAGGCAGTGTGAGGCAGGTATTCCCCAGGGATTTACACTTTCAGTATCACTCCTATTCTGAGCACCCAAACGCAGAGAAACATGAACACATTATGCAACCACTGACCTTGATCAGGTTCAAAATTATCTTAAACGTTAATCAGTAGCAAGCACGACTTTTATTGTGGGAAGTATTTTATGTGGCATTCAAGCACGATTGCTGTAGTCTGGGGTCTGCCTTTGACTTTATTATGCTTCAGGTTTTCCCAGTTAATTTATCAAAATGACACGCAGCTCTGGGGGGCAGCTTTGTGGTATATGATTGACTAAATAATGCTCTGCATTTCTGAAAGGCTTTCAAAGTTACTGCTTTCACACCAGGTATATTTGTTGTTCTAATGCAGGTCACTTCCTCTCCTGGTTGTGCTATCCTCCAAGCAGAGCCCAGTAGAAATAGTTTCTAATGACAGAAAGTGGATTGCAGGGTTGGACAGTGTCTGAAAAAGGTTGTTTTCTTACCCAAATGCTATTGAGCCAGTTGTTCAGTTTTCTTTTGACACACACATCCATTTTCAGATGCCATTAACAGATTAAATGGTGAATTTTGGTAAGAGGTTTGGAGGCAGCCATCATTTTATGAAGTGGCTGTGGGCATCGTAATATTCTTCTCTCTCAATTGAAAATTCACCCATTGCTTTCAGTAGAAAACGAAATAACTTTTTAGACCTTTTAAGTATTACTCATGGCACAGTAATTTTTATTGTTGTCAGTTCCTGGCTACTAATGAAAGAACATGAAATTTGAGTGTCCTATATGTTTGTATTTCAGAACACTGGAGGAAGGATTGGAGATGAGATGGAGCCTGGGTGGTTCTGATTAGCGCAGCAAAGCGAGGACGCTGATGCTGTTTCAGGATGGGGCTCATTTCTTTTCTTTCCAGGGAACATTGGCATTTCTAGTTCATTAAGTTCCAAAATAGGATTTTAGGCAGAAATTCCAGTTTTTGACAAGTCATTTGTCTTTACACCTAGGAAAAGACCATTTTCTTATTGTATTAGGGAATTTGGCAGGAGTGTATTCTCCTTCCCCAGTCATTCATAGTTGTTGCTGCACTTTGCTATGTGATGATACAGTTGTATGAAGGGATTTCTTCCTTCCAAAACCTATTTTGTAATCTTCTTCTAGCAGCACACCTCAAAAGAGAATGATTATTTTGGGAACGTGCCAAGGGTTAGGTAAGGACTGAAAGGAGTAAGAAAGTCAGAGAAGAGGCATCTCAGTAACAAAAGAGGCGGCATCTCAGGAATAAAGTAGATTTCATTGGGGTAAGAAAGTGGAGGCCAGGTTCAATAATGTGGAGAAGTGGAATTGCCTGAGCCACAGATTCTTTTTTTTTTTCTTTTAAGGTAAAACTCCGAGCCTGGCTTAGGTCACGTTGTGTGTTGTGTGATCTGTTGGCCAGCACTGCCTGCGTACCTTGGAAGGTCGACACAGCTTGATGACTGGCTGAACAGCTGTATTACTGTAACCATTTCTATTTTAGAAAAGCTAATGAAGCATTTGTGAAGGCCTGAGAACAAGGTTGAGAGGAGAGGCTATTCACACCAAGCCATAGGCTGAACAATAAAGGAGCTCAGGGTAGAGGGACACGCTGCTTTCAAACCTGACCCAGAGCAGGAATGAAGTGCTGAGAGTGCTTGGCACTGGAACGTGATGGTTTTGGTTTGGAGGTCTCTGGTCATGGGTAAGGCAAGCTGGAAGTGAGAGAAGATGATGCAATACCATCCCTGCCTGAGTGAGTACATCCCTCCTGTGTTTGGAGCCGTGGCACACGCTGAGTCGCTGTCACTTTCAAACAAATACACTTACTATAGGCAACAGAAAATACAAGCTCAGAAGGAATTGTGGGAGTAGCTCTTGCAGACAGTGCATGGAGATTTAAGCTGGCTCCAGTTGACATTAATAAGAGGAGTGTAGTAATTCTTTTCATCCCTTCTCTTAATTGCAGATGCTTTTTGCAAATTTCTCGGGGGTGACATCTGGTCCTGGTAGGAGGCTCTAAATGTGTAGGTTTTCTTTACTGCCACTGTGCACTCTGTGGGGTCTGCTGAATTTTCCTTGCCTAGTCAAAAACGGGAGGTTTTAATTCAGTGAGTGTGGGATTGGTAATGTAATGGGAGAAACTGTACCTTGCAGCAGCCACACAAATGTCTCTGACCACTTTCAGGCAAACTTTTCAATGTCTGTGCCTGTTGTAAGTTTAAAAGTCAGTGCCCTGTGACATGCTCCACTTTGGCTCCTATGGCATTTGCACTGTCTGCAGCTGCTCTGGTAGATTAGATTGTGTGTGACTCAAGCAGGGAGTGGGGCTGATCTGACAATAAATGTGTATTTTAAGTGTAGCTGTTGTGTTGCATTAATGTTGTTTATCTTGCAATGGTAGCCGTGCATTGGCACATGACATGGGTGATATTAATGATGTGGAAAAAGGCAGGGCTTTTGAAGGGGCTGTGCTGGTGCTAAGTCATGTGTAGTGTAATTGGAGCAGTATCTGGTCTGCTGATAAAATAAAAGCAGCTAATTGCCAACACTTTTGTTTTCTTAGTCCTTCTTACATGAAAGACTTTTCTCAGCTTGGTTAATGTATTCCTTTCAAGAACTTTTGTGCTTTCACACACAAGGTAACTTGTGTGAAAGCATTTGCAAGATTAATTTTCACTTACTCTCAGGAGTATGGGGGAAGATAAAGCAACCATGTATGTTCCCATTATTTTTTTGGCTATATTTGCCCATTGGGCTCTTCCTGAGATGCAGAAGCTGTAGATAACAAACCATGCAGCACGTTGTACAAAGTCAGCCTCTTCCCACGTACAAGGCCCATTAGGAAATATTCAGCTATCATTTATTGAGACAGGAAGTATATTCTCTTTTTGCAATAATTTATTGGCCGATTTATAAAGGTTGCTAGTTAAATTAGTTGGAGTAAGAGGACTAAAAAATGGGGGTGAACAAGCAGCCAACTGAAAAGCCAGCCCTTCTTGCATGAGCCATGATCCATACCATTTTCCAAGCAGGAACATTAGTAAGAGTCAGTTATTTCTGTTGGTTTTCTTTCATGTTGTTGGAAGCCACATGGTTCCTGTCACACTCCGATGAAACTCCTGAATCACTTGCTAGTTAAATAAAAATTTTGAAGTCAGTTAGTGTTTTAATAGAGAGGATTTGTAAGCTTGGGTTTGGAATCTCTTTAGAGGGATACATTTAGTAAGATAAAGAAATAATTATTATATATAGATGTGTACTGTTATATGGATCTCCATGGGTTTGTGAAGTCCATTTTTGTGGAAATAACCTGGCATTGTTAGCATCTTCCTCAAAGATTCATGCCAAGGTTCTGTTATTTATTAGATATTTTCCTTTTATTAAAAAAAAAAAGGATTATAAGATTTTTGCCAGCCTGTATCACATTTAAGTCTGTTAAATCCCCTGTATCTCTCAGAGACAGAATACCACAGGCTTGGAGGAAAGTGTTAAACCTGTGAAGCTGACGTAAAAGATAATATGGCCACAGGCTTCACCCTGAGCTCTGATAGCCAGAGACTGCCTTTGCCACCAAGGTTTACAGTTTAATATCGCTCCCGAGACGTGCTGTCATTAACTGTGGCTTTGGAACCAAATCCTGTGCCTTGTTCTATCTTAGGGACACTCGGAGGGCTTACAGTGTTTATAGGCTGCAAACCAGAAGTTTCATGGCATCATGGAGATTGCAGTTCTTTCAGTGCATTAATTCTCCTGCTCTGTCAGCTGCAGTGAGATGAGGCAGAGCTCCTTCACTTGTACTGCACTGCTGCTCCACGAAACACCAGAAAAACTGCTAAGGATTTCTCAACTTGGGGAAAAAAATACACTACTTTTAATAGATGCTACTTAATTAGCTCCTTCTGTTACCTGTAAGTGCCATAAAAATTATGTTGACTCCTTGGTAGTCCTTCCTTTATATTTTCTTCATTACAGCCTGTGCACATTTTGCCCACTGTAAGCACTGCTGACCCACTGTGGTCACCAAAGAAAGTAAGAAGGGTCACAGAGCACTGTAGGTATTTTCTGTGTTTGTGGAGCCCACACTGCAAACCTCCTGTTCCTGATTATTATCTATGAGTGCAAGAAGAGTAAGAGCAAGGATCAAGTAATTTCGGAGGTTAACCAGTTTTGAAGTTGTGAAGACGACTTGCTAGGAGGCAAAAGAGAGGCAAAAGCTTAAATGACTTGAAAGTAGAGTTTAAACTTCCACCTGCTGTGGTTTGAGGACTTTTCTTGGGGAGGTAGCAGCCTCAGCTGATGGCATCCCTCATTTTTCCTCTCCCCTGGAGAAGCTGTGCTTGTCTGGGAGTGTTGTGGTCTGTGCTTCTGGGTCTAAGTCAAAAATGAAATTCAATTTACAGTCCCAACGTAACTGAAGAGGAGAGGCTGAAAAGCAAACCCTGGGTAGAGCCGAATGGAAATTTTGCATGTGGGATGTGGAGTTCTGCAGTGTTTAGCAATAACATAACAGGATGAAATTAAAAATAAGCAACTTGTGTAGGCTAGCACCTGTGCCAACTGTAATTTTGCTCTGGTCATGAGATGATCACCGTGTAACAGGCCTTAACTCCAGTTTCTAATTCTGTAACTCCTGAGCAATTGTAACTGTCAGGGGAGCTCAGTGTAAGCTGTTGCATAAACCCTTGTAACATGGCTGGCAAAGACAGTGACAATGGATGCTGGAAGCCTAAGGGATATCTGACTGTGGCATCCCATATTTATATCTGCCTCAAACCTCTTATTAACCTTCCCATAATGGATCTTCTGCCTTTCTCACTCAGGAATGCACTTGGGCTGGTGCTCAGCTCTGAGAGTATTTGCAAATCCAGCTGAGCCCTGTGGGAATTAACTCTGCTGAACGGTGTGCTCAGCTGGGACCTGGATTCAAGGGCCACTCTTTCTGAGCCCCAGATTTCTCTTCCGTGGTCAGCTTTGTGATGTCTCTGACTCCCATCCTCAGCAAATGCCCTCTGTCCCAGCACAGGTCTACCAGACTCTGCCTTTTCTCTCAGCTCAAAGAGAGAGGCTGTGGGTGCCTGAGAAAAAGGAGGCTTTCCTTAGTCTTGGGTCTCAGTGGTGCCATTGAGGAGCCCTTATTGCATGAAAAACTTTTGGCCACAAACTTTTGCTTTTGGCTGCCATCTGTGAAAATTTAAATTTATGTATTTTACCCCCCAAAAAATTTTTTTATTTGTTATTTTTATTACTAATATATTTATATTATAGGTTATTATTTACATTTATTATATGTATATTTGTTGTGTATGTATTTATATGGTTATATTTATGCACACATGCTCTATACATGTATTGATTTGCACATAGTCATCTACATAGACATACATGTATAAATACATATGCATTGTTGTTTTTTGGTAAACAGCATTTCCTTGTTAGGTTTCTGTGCACAAGGACTAGAAATGTCTACTTCAGGAGGTATCTACCTGAAGAGAATTAACATACAGAGGCCATAAATTATAGAAAAAGTGTTTGTTGTTAAAGTGTGATAAACTTAGCCACAGGGAAGCAGCTGGCACTTTATTGCCAATAAGTTCCTTTGTGTTCCCCTTAAGCTCCAGCCAGACAATGGCACATTTATAACTTTTTAAAAATTAAATGTGGAGTAGAAAGAGCCGTGTTGGATTTGAGATATGAGGCGCTCTGGTGGGATTGCTCCACAGTCACACAGCTGGTTTTGCATCCAGTGAAAGCCTTCCTTCCTCCTTTGGGGGCTGATGAAACTGGGGGCAATGGTAGAAATAAAAGAACATGAGGAATCCTTTTTCTGGTTTCTAGCTTTGCTATCAGCAATTAAATAGAAAACAAACCCCAGCAAATGAAACCAACTTGCCTTGAACTACACATTTGCTATGGAATAACTTTGTGGACAGGTTTTTCTCTCCTTCTGGAGAAAAGGCACTCAGTTTGAAGTCTCAAGGCTCAAGTAATTTTTCTCTGCAGTGAGAAATGGCAGGCAATGCAGTAACCTTCAGAACATGTGAGTAACACCAGTTCTGTGTCAGGAAGCCATATAGCTGAAATGGCTTGGCCAAAGTACCTGGAGTCAGAGTGCATACAAAATGTGCTTGGTCACAACTCACGTTTTATAGGTGTGTAAAAGGAATGAAGCTCCCTCTGAAGGGCTTTAAAGGCTGGTGGAGTGAGTTACTGACAAGTTGTCTTGGTACTACTGAGGCAAGTCTGGAAAGAGTCTCTGGAAGGGGGGTGATGTCCTGGTTTCAGCTGGGATGGGGTACAATCTTAGTTTCTGGTATAGTGCTGTATTCTGGATTTAGGGTGAGAGTAACTCATTCTAAAACTGATGTTTTAGTTGTTGCTGAGCAGTTCCTACATGAAGGCAAGTTCTTTTCAGCTTCTCACGCTGCCCTGTTAGTGAGTAGACTGGGGGGAACACAGAGCTGGAAGGAGACAGGACAGCTGACCCAAGTGCTATCCCACACCATATGGGGTAAAGTGTATAAACCAGGAGGAAAGCTGGCCAAGGCTGCTGCTTGGGCATTGTTCAGCAGGTGGTGGACAATTGCCTTGTGCAACATTTATTTTGCATATTATTATTTTATCTTTATTGTTATTGTTATTATTTTCCCAGTCCTATTAAACTGTCTTTGTCTCAGCCTATGAATTTTACCTTTCCCCCCGCCAGTTCTCTGTGCCATCCCACTGTGGGGCAGAGTGAGTGAGCAGCTGTGTGGTATTTAACTACCTGCCAGCTACATGGGTCAGTGACTCTGAACTGAAGACTATTTGCATCTTGACCTGCTGTGAATGAGCTCCTGACTGTGGATGGGGAAGTGTGGTGTGGGAAAGGTTATCCTGAAGGCATATTCAAGGAGAATGAGCATGAGCAGTGAACTGAGGGTTTCCACATTATGAGGCAGCATTGCATTGTCTTTGAACAGCACTGGAGTGGTGGTGGTGGTAGAAGTGTTTATATTTGGAAAAATATGAGCTGTCACCTGATGGGGAGCAGAAGGCTGTCCAGTTTTCTCCTCAGTTCTTGAAAACTGTTGTATTGTGCAATCTCTTCTGCACGATGTGCCTTGCTCTAGAGTGCTAGGTTGCCACTTTTATTTTTCCTCTTGCTCTGGATTAAGAAACTCTCATTGCCACTTTGAGTCTCCTCATTGCCTACATTGCTTTAGCTCTGGTGCCAGCATTGTATTGTACAGGTTCGGTTTGGGGGTTTTTGTTTCTTTGTTTGTGGAAATTTATTCTATCTCTTTGGTAATGTATACGTAGGGAACAACTAAATGCCCTGTTAAACTTTACTTTCTAAATCCAAATAAGTTAAGTTCCTGAGTCTACCTGCAGAACGTGGGCTTGGTGTTTACTCTGCATACCTGTAGCTCAGCTTCTTTCTGCTTGAAACCATCTGTGTGAAGGAAGCTGCTGTGGCTCCCTCACCAGGCACTAACACAGGTCTTTCTCCACCTCTGGAGAGAACCTGCTTGCAAAACTGCCCAACTGCCTCATGGTATTTTCACAAAAAAATCAACAAAACCAAAGCCAAAAAACTCCACAGCAACAAAACAACAACAAAACCTCCAAACCCGAACAAAACCAAAAAAACTCCAAACAAGCAACATCCTCAAAACAAACAAAAAACCTCCAAGCAACCCCTGCTTCTTCACTTTTTCCTTGTGTTTTTGTCTTTGCTTTCTCACTGTGCTCTCTTGTGCAGCAAATTTACTCCTCCAATCTGTTTCTAATTTCCTGGGGTTTTTTTACCTTTTTTTTTTTTTGGTGCCACAGATGTATTTTTCTTGTGTGAAATCTGCACATAAGTGCCTGCAGGTCTCGAATCATCCACGCTGCCTCTCTGCTGTTACAGCCTTATTCCCTCTGGCTGAACTCCAGCACCTTTCCCAACAACTTCTCTAGTCTTTGTACCATTTTGATGCCGCTCTTCAAGGTGTACTTTGTGCATCATTTCTGTCAGATATTTGCTCGGTGTGCATCCTGTAGATCCTATATACTTTCATGTTTGTTGTAATTCTCAAACGTTTCCTCAATGCTGTAATCTTTTTTTCTCCTGTAGTGCTTGCTTATAGTTAGAGGGAAATTGGGCAAAATCATCAGATCTGTTTCCCTTAAGAAAATGTCCTGTTTTGCTTTCTGAAGAATCAAAACTTCTTGGGCCTAAGCTCTGTTTTTCTTGCCCTCCTGTTCCACCACTTAAGCTCATCTCTCTGCTACAGCAGAGCTCAAAGGCAGGAGGGTGCCTTCGCCTTCCACTCTTGATGCACAGCCACCACCTGAATGCACCAGCAATCTTCAAGCAGCAGAATAGCCAACCAGGCAGGAACATGCTGATGTTCATCCACACCAAAGGAATACAGAATAGGAAAGGAACAAATTCCAGGGAAGCTCCCTTGGTGATTTTGTTGTTGTTGTTCTCTGCTTTTTAACTTCTCAGCAGGACTGGAGGCTTTTTGCATTCCTGCCTGGAAGCCGGAAAACCCACACTGGTAGTTCAGTTTTCTGTTTGAGAGCCCCTCTGAGCTGGAGAGGAGCCCTATAAATCTTGCAGATACCATCCTCGAGGCAGACATAGCTCTGTGTCTGAATTGATTTCAAACTGCTGTCCATAATCCGGATAATAATCTACTATTCACAATTAGATGTAGTTCCAATTTCTTGAATGCTCAAGCAATCATTTTCTTTGGTAATTGAGTTCCCCGTAGAATTCCCTTATTCTGATCTCCTGCTTGGAAAACTAAGCATATTAATTTGAAAAGCTGCATCAGTGCCTGGCCAGGACAATGGCAGCAGAATAATTGCATGGAAATCTCTTACAGCAGGTTTATTTTCATCTAATAAAGCTTTCCCTGGCGGAATGTTATGCTGCATGCCAGGAATATGATACAAGCTCTAAGGTCTGCATGTGTGTGCTTGCATGGGCAACTGGGTTTAAGTCTAACATTCCAAGATATCTTCGTTATATTTTTTGTAAGTGTTTCAAGATCAATTTTTAAAGTCTTTACCATTCTATCTTTCTTTTCATGATTAATTTTGGTTAAGGGAAGGGGTCTGAAGGGAGAAGTGACTCCTTCTGCCTGCAGGATTTATGAACATATAGTACACATCTACACACACTGGAAGAAAAGTTATGTTCCAGTCTCTAAATGGAGATGAAGTTCAGTATGGGACTATGGGATGCAGGGCAAACAAGAAGGGACTAGAGGCCTTGACAAAGTGCTCATAACACAGCAAAGGAAAGCAGAAAACAGGTGCAGAGGGATGATACCCCAAGTGTCAGGAGCCGCAGCCCTCCGTGTTAGTGTGGTTGGGATTTGGTAACAGTGAATATAAACCTTGATCGAGCTTGTCAGTGATCACCTTCTCTGGTTATAGTTGGACTGGGAGTTGTAGTTCTAGTTCTGCAGTTTAGGGTGTTGCCAAATACCTTTTTTTCTCCTAGGGGGTTTGCCCATGGGGAGTATCTGAGTGTATGTTCAGACCAAGTAGCAGATGCCATTATCATGAGAGATTTGTCTACAGAATGGACTTCAAACATTATTAATTAGTGCTTTTGAGCTCTGGGCTGGAAGTTGGTGAATGGTGGGAATCCATTCCAGGGAATCCTCCTGTGTTTCGGATTTCCTGGAATTACTCTCAGTATTTATTATTGCTATTATTATTATTATTATGGTTATTGTTTGTTGTTCCACCTACTGGGGTATTTTGTGAATGGAATGCTTAAATAAGAGATGGTGTGAAGAAGATTAAATAATCATAAAGGGGATAGCAGGATCCCTCATATGGAGATGGAGTTCATGCCTGTCTAATATTTCTGAACAGGACTTCTGTTTTCTCCCATAACAGGGTCAAGTGGCATAGTCTGGCATTTCAAAGGGTCTGTGTGGCCAGCTGCTGTTGAAGTTGACTGGATTGTGTGAATTTCTGTGCCTTGAGGTCCCAAATGCATTTTGGGCCTGCTTTCCTGCCATGTCTGTGTGGTAGTTTGATGGACTTAATGAGGCCCAAGGATGCAATTACTTGAATCAGCATAAGAGAAAAAACATCATAAATGTGTCCCACCGGGGGCTGAAGTATTCTAGGGATGTAGAGTTAGTTATGAAAGAAAGATCTTTCCTTTTCAGACTTGCAACCCCCCCACTTTCCATAAAGTATAGCACAATCTGAAGATAAATGCCTCCATAAATATTCAGAGTATGTCAACAGTTATGGAGCACAGTGGTGTTAGCTTTTTGTTATTTACAAGGAGTTGCTGTAGAGTTGTCACACAGTAATCCTACAGCTGCACCATTTCCTACAGAATCTTTACTTCCTGGCAATCAGATGAGTGATGTTTCAGACGTCAGATTTTCAAAGGAAAACTGGAAGTGCAAAGCCCTGTTGAGAACCTCTCCTTTCCTCTCTCACTAATACTGATCAGATGAAACTATTTCAAAAGAGAGTCTTATTTTCCTAGTCGAAATTTTAAGAAAAGCCAAAGATACATCTTCCTTATCATCTTAGCTGTATATGACTATATAAAATCAAGGAAAATACAATGTATGTACCAAGCCACACCTTTGCTGTTACATTTCCACTTGCTAGGTTGCCTTAATGGGATGCAATGACAAGAGGCTGAATATTGAGGCACTTTTCTTCTGCTTCCATCAGTGAAGTCACTCTGAGTTTCTGCATTGCATCCCTCCCACCAGACATAAATATCCTTGGCAAAAGCACATTTATTATATATACAAAAAACAACCCATCCCTGGCATATTTATTTTCTTTTTCCTGCCTCAGTTTATTGGATAGTTGAAAAAGCTAGCTGTGCCTGCCCAGGTATGTGTATAGATGTGGAATCATAAATGTTTAACTATTATTGAAGGTGGCATTTTATGTAAAGCAGAGGGCAAGCTGCAGAAGTTAAGCTGTTTTTTTTGCCAGTGGGTTTTCCCTAGTTCTTGCTGTCAGCAATGCTGATTTTCTTCTTGGTACGTCCCACATCTCTTTCCTGTTGGTGTATGTGATCCATTGCTACCAATCTTCACAAAACAGTTTTGTGGGAGGACTTAGAGTTTTCCCCGCAGCAGCACCAGCAGCTTCCCTCCTGGGCTGGAATTCTCTGTGAATTAGCCTCTTGGATGGCTTAATTCTGTTCTGTGTGAATTGTAATGTTGTACACGCCTGTGCAATGTGCACTTGTTCCTGTTTTTGACTCAGTAGTGGTCTCAAAACCCAGTGAGTGTGAAGCAGTTCTCCTAACGTGGCCCTCATGCTGGAATGGTAGTTGGCATCCTGTTTGGAGAAACTGCTTTTGGTTTTATCTGATGGACTCCTGTGGCTCTATCTCCAAATTAACAGAGAAATGAAAAGGTTTGCACATTCTGGATTTGTGGAATCAGAGGGGATGATAGGTTAAGGAAAATTTACATTCCTTTCATCCTCTCTCTGATGTATTGGTCCCCAGAGGGTAGATGAGCTGTCCTTAGGGCTGGCAGCAGCATTCTTTCAAAGAAAAACCCTTCTGCCTTGTTTTTAGGAGAGAGACAAAACATGTCATGTAGGAAGGGGCATGACTGAGAGGGAGAAGAACAAATTACATGTGCTGAAATAAAGGCACTAACACATTCAGTCAGGCCAGCCACGAATTCCTTGATGTCATCTATGGTTGTGTCAGGCCTCTGGATAAAACACTTGAATTTAACAATGGACTGTGGAGTTCAGCTGGCTGTTTGTGTTTTTTGTTGTTTTTTTTTTCCCTTTCTGTTTTCTCTCTCTTTAACACAATGGTGGTGTTTTTTATGGCAAACACCAGAAACTGTGTATATCCTACACCAGCAGAATATACTTGTTGATATATTTTGGCATTCAGAACTAATCTGTGTCAAATATTGAGTATCTGCTTCCCACTCTGCTGGCAAGTCCAGGGAAATGGCAGGGCACTGGAGAAGCATTGATTTCTGGCATATGTCATTAGAATTGCATTATAAAGCTTGGCACCAGGTCTGTCTTAATCCATCTTTTCACATCCTTTGGAGGAGAGAGAGAGATGAGTGCTGTCAAACCACCCAGTGTTCAAAGCTCCCCTGTCTGGTGGCAGGAGTGCCGGGGCACGGCTGCTCTTCCCAACCCGGCCCGCCATCAAGAGCGGATTGAGACGCCCTCCTTCCAGCCATCTGCTCACTTTGGCATCTGCCAGGGGGAAGGATGGCCATGGAGTTGTGTCTTCTCTCCCTCCTTTTGTATGACAGGGAGTGTCATCCAGCTCCCTACTGACAGGTAGCTGTTGATTTAGCTGACTGCTCACTTTCCATTTTCTACCAGTAGGCACGCTGAGAGTGATGGAGAGAAACGCAGCAGTAAACCTGATGGACAGGGTCGGGTGGGGGTGGAAAGAGTGCTCATTACTCCTAAAAATTTGCTTGTTTTGCTTTGGCTAAATGGGCTTTAGTGGGATGAATCTTGCAAGATGTAAGGAGGTAAATCCTGGTGGCTGCTCTTGTCCTGACGATGCTGCCTGGAGTGAAGTGTGCAAACATAGCCCTGTTCAATCTTCTGAGGAGGCTCAGGGGGGTTTAAAATCAGGTTAGTTTCAGATTTGTTCTTTTTGTTTGCATTAGAAGTTTTTCCACTTCAGCCTTGTGTTTTACAGCTGTTCCTTAGAGGTCTGATGCTTTCAGTTGTGTCTTGCTCAATCTGTAGTTGTGTATTCATCTTTTCCAGCCTGAAGAGGTGTATAATATGTCATCTCTGCCTTACCTAAGACAACTCAGTGCTCATTGCAGAGCCACCTTCTCAGTGGCTAAGGAGTACCTAAGGATCAGTGAAATCCTGGCTGTGATGTGTCAAATACTGACAGTGTAAATATGACCTTTACATATGTGTGTGGATGAGCCCACACCTTGTGTAGATATATGTAGTATAAATGAAGGGATGATTAAAAAGAAAAAAATAGCTAACCAAATGTGTCTTGGAAGGGACCTAACTATAAAGAGGCAACAAGCCTAATAAGACCAGATGACACAGTAACCTTAAATTTTAATACTCCTTGACTCTGTAGATCCTCAGCAGTTGTAAGTTGGAGTTAATGCAAAGACACAGAGCTTTTGTCTTAGTATATAAGATTAGAGCTAGGAGTTTCTGGAATGCCACAGTTAAAGAAGGCATATTCAAGCTGTTAATAGCTTGAAAAATAATAATGCCTGGAGCTATACAACCTGTTAAACATCAGCATCCACTTTCAAACCAAAAAGAAGAATATCCTGCTCTTCATTAGAGAGAGGCCAAGCTGGAATACTGAATGAAGAAATAATTTTTACAGGTATTTTTAAAAATAAACCATCTGGGTCTGAATTTGTTCCTGACACCTAAAAGTTATCCTTTTTTTTGTCAAGATAAACTTGTTGCTCAGTTCCTGTCCATCATCTGACACTACATACTTCAAACAGGGAATTTCTTTCAGCACTACATTGACAAACCACTTTTATCTGAATGCCAGGGGTGGTGTGGGTGTGGTTCTGGGCAGGAGTGAGGGGGGCCCTGCTCACAGTCACTGGGGACTCGGAGGTGAATTTGCTGTAAAGCTTGTCTCAGCATGAGTGAGAGTGACCAGCAGCCTGTGTACACTGAGAAGGGGAAATCTGGTGATGGGAGAAAGAGTGAAGTGGGAGTTGGAGTATTTGCTTGCTGCAAATACACAGGGGTTGGATCTGGTGAAAGGGTAACTTTGGGGATCTTGGATGCTTGCCACAGCAGGCTAGCCAACTGTTCCCTCCACAAAAGTGGTGCTGCCTTATGTAGCTTGTTTTCCTCAAAGGTGAGACATGGTGAATTTTAAATGCAGTCCTTTGCTGAGCAAGGCTGTGAGTGCAGTGTTTGTCAACAGATTTTGCTTATTGAAAAAATGGGTATGACAGTAAAAATAGGAATTCAAGACCCAAAGTAGAGAAGTTGGATGCTAAAATATACATTGAGGCCTCAGGGGACTTTGCAACTCTTGTGGAAGCTGAGGCCAGCTGGTTTGTGCAATTTGAGAGCTGATTCAGTTTGTTGCTGGCTGATGCACACAAGTGGCACTATGTTAGTGGGGTTAAATGCTATTTCCCAGGGCTCAGGCTGAGTACAGACCTGAGCTTGATTTGACTTCAGGATGCAGAGCTGAGATCAGCTTGGCCAGAGGCTCCCTGCTCTTGTGCAGGCTGGAGAAGACCTTGGGGTTGATCTCTTGCATGATGGTTGTACCTTGCAAGATTGGGCTGTATAAGCACCAGGTACTACAGATAATCCTTTCCTCTCTTGGTCACATGGAAAAATGGCATTTGGGTCTTATGTAGCTCCAATATCTGTTTAAATGTTCTTGACTGATGAACAATTACAGCTTCAGTGAGAGGGGATCATACTGAGTTCTTCCTTGTTATACCAGATCAGCTTTATCACAGATATAGGGTTGTATGATAGCACTGCAGTATTTTATGTATGTTCATCTTTCTCTTCTAGAGGGCTTGGGTAGCTGTTTTTACAAAGATGTGCAAAAATATAGCAAGGAGGCATTTGAAAAAGAAATTGGTAGTGAATTTAGACACTAGACAATGCGAGTTCAGTGGTAGGAAACAGCCTTTTTTGGAAAAGTATGTTTCTGTCAGTAGGTTTCATACCCAAACTGAAGCCACCCAAAATAACTAGATACTGAATTGTAAATCTTGTTATTAATCTCAAAAGCTGTGAAACATAATCATCTCATCGAGAATTATGGCCCTTAACAGCTCCATCTAAGACTGCATTATTAGCTGAATAGTCTCATTTTGCTGGACATTTAACCTTATATACACATAATTTATGATGGATTAATTTAACAAGTTTTAAAACTTCCAGAGTAGAACAGGGGTTGTGATCCCAATCCTGACTGTGAACAAGCTTTATTGCAATTTGCTGTGCTTCCCTTTCCATGTGCCAGTGTTTTGTGGCACTTCACAATACCTGCAAAAGCCAGCAGTGTACTCTGTGCTCATCCCACACAGGTCCAGGGCATCAGATCCACATCAGACCTGGAGCTCATCTCTGTTATGTGGTTGCAGACTGGGGTGGCCTTGATTGTTTTGATTCTCCTTGAAATACTCTCTGGTTTCATGCATGTGTGATTTTTTTTGGTTATTCTTGCTGTTGGAAGGCAGCTGCCTTTTGATGCACAGGAAGTATTCAGATAGGTGAACACACAAGGAAAAACAGGGTTTAGTGGTGGTGGGAGGGAAGAAACACTCAAATGGAATCTCACTGCTGTGCACCCAGCAGGGAAATTTCATTTCTGGCAGTACTTCTTTGCATTGACTCCAGCTACTATCTGACTTTTGCCACAAAGAAAGTAGTTTTTGTGGCAGTGGATGCATCAATATCCAGCCTATTATTTTCCCAAAAATGCCCATTTTCTCATTGGCATGCACGACTGCGTCCTGTGACAGAGCTGGAAGTCTGCAAGAACACCTCCAGCCATAAGTAACCCCTCAAAAACCTGTAAGAAATTAACTCAGATTTTCTATCTAACTTGGATCATTAATTAATTCTATCTCTGCCCCCATTTCACAATTAGAAATATTGCCAGTGTCCAAATGTGAGATTACTACATCTGTTAGGAAAGGGAAGAAACAAAAGAATTAATGTTGATGATAATTTATACTGACACACCAAGGATGGGGAAAGCACTCAAGGCACTGAAGACCTGGCTGGAGCTTTCAGCTGAGCATTTGGAACAATCTAATGATTTGGACATTGTTCTTCTTTCTTATCCTATTGTTTTTCTTTTACCCCTGCTACCCGGTGACCCAAAAGTCTTTTAAAACACACTGGTGTACACTGTCCACACATCAACACTGGAAAATGTTCCAGGGCTTCAGAAGGACTTGTTTAGCAGGGAAGTCTTTGAAATAGACATATATGATTCTCTGACTTTAAAAAGATTATATATGTTTTTTTTTTATTTAGCTTTTTGAAGGACCTTATGAGGTTCTTCATTGTAGCATGTTGTGTTAATGTCACTGTGCCTGCTGATAGAGAATGGTTTTCTGCCTCTTTGCCTTTTTGCCTCTTCTGCATGGCAAAAGGACTGATGCTTAGGGGGAGGAGGCAGCCTGGCCTCTCCTACAGCATCTCCTTCTACCCACAGTTGTTTTGGGGATGTGAGACCCCTGTCAACCTATTGTCCATGAGTTTTTCCAGTGCCTTTTGAGTCCTCTGGCACTGCCTGCCTGCCCAGCCCTGTGCCAACAGCAAGTCTCAGGTGTTCACCACCTCCTGTGCAAATTTTTTATTTTATCTCTTCTAAATCAATCTCCTCCTAATTTTACCAGTTGCCCCTACTTCTTGTTCTGCAGACTTGGCAAACTGCACTTCTTTAAGCTTATCCACTGCACCTGTGTTTTTACAAACCCTGCAACTGCGAACTCCTCATCTTTCTGCCCCCCAAACTGGCTAGTCTGGACCCTTGGGCAAGGTGGCAGCTACATCCCCTTATGGGGTTCCTTGGCTTTGCTTAAGAACTCAGCCTTCCCAAGAGGGGCACTGCCCACGGGATGGGGACATGCCAAGGGCTTGTGAAGCGGCAAAGCAACACCTGTCCTTCTCACAGTATCCCTGCAGATGATTCACAGCTTTTTGGTGATGCTTTTTTTGGAGGCCACTGCACAATGAGCAAATGATTTCAGATAACTGTCAGTGATGACTCCAAGATCTGAAGCTATGACTCCCACGACTTCAGCATTACACAGGCAGGGTTTAGGTTATTATCCCCACTTGTAAGCTTATCTAGTGAGGCTCAACTGCCTCCTCCTTGCTTGCTCTCTTGGCTTTTTTACTTTCTGCTGGTGTTCTTCACCATTGCTGCGGCATTTGAGTTCTCCCATTGGTTTAGTTTCACCTGCAGGCTCTGAAATTCCACTGTTTCTCCCTTCTCCAGGCCTGTGAGGAAGGTACTGAATGAAATCTTCATGAATATGTACCCCTGGGAGACCCTGGTGCTGGCTTTTCTTGATCCCCAAACCTTTGCTTCCTAACCAGCTTTTAGTCCATAAAAGAGACTTTTCTTGAGGCCCATGACAGCTTAGTTTCTTTAATAATATTTTGCATAGCTTTGTCAAAGGCTTTTTGAAAATCCAATTATTTTGAAAATCCTTTTTATTCACACACCCGTTGACTACCTTGTATGACTCCAGGTTATCGACGCAGGATTTCCCTTTGTAGAAGACATGCTAGTTCTTTTTTAATGAGGTCTTTCTTATCCATATGACCAGGGAGTTTATTCTTCATAATTAGCTCTACAACCTGAGCAGCGTTGGCAATGGGACTCGGTGATCTCCAGCTCCCAGGACCCGGACCTGGGCCATTTTGCAGCAAAGGTACTCCTGGTCCTTCTGGGGGTGGTGGCAGCAACCCAGATGCTGTGAGGGGTAGTGAGGTTGTTCCCTCACTGGGAAGCTGCCTCAGGGGTCTCCTCAGGAAGTGTTTTCAGCTCCAAATGCTGAGAGAGAGGTTTGAATCCTCTGGCACTCCCAGACTTGCAGGTGACATTTACGTTTGGGGTGGATTCCTGGGCAGCCCCCCAGGTGCTCACTACTGCCTCAGCAACAACCACCAAAATGTCTGGATACAATCAGGACCCTCCACTGCCTTTGGGAGTATTGGTTCTGGATCTCCTTCAGGTGTGTTCCTTGTCCTGTTTCTTCTGTTTTTCCTGGAAAGAGCTGCTCAGGGTGGTGGGACCTCAGAGGAAATGGTGGCCATTCTCAAGCTGGCTGCACCCTCACCTCAGGGATGGGCTGCTCTGGAGGGATCAGCAGGGCTCTGGCCTGCACCAAATGTCACCTTGGAGCCCCCTTCTCCTACAGGGGAACATCACTGCGGCCACATGGCTCTGTCCCCCAAAGGGCCCTGGAGGATCTGGAACTTTGGAGGCATTTCTTGCCTTGAGAAGAACAGAGTGGCCACGGGTGGCCCCTGGGCTGGGGCAGCTCTGAGGGACTGAGTTTGTAACAGGCAAAGCTGGAGATCAGTAACAAAACCATGTGTTTACCAACTGGGGAAGGCAACCTGTGAATCCATTCCAGAAACCATACATGGAACAAATAAAAAAAAAAAAAAAAGAGATTTGGAAAGAAGAAAGTCTCCACATAGTTCTTCCTGTGGCTCCAGGAAACATGGGGTGCATGCAGAGCAGAAGCCACAGTGTTCCTGAAACTTTGTGGAGGCTCCAGTGAAGCACCATCAGCTCTTTAGCGAGATGGTTGTCAGAAAAGAATTCAAATGTGGCAGGTCTCACATGTTAGCAGCTCAACAGATGCTACTGTAAACATGATGTCCCAGCAAAACCATGTGATTAACGCTGCCTAACAGACTGGCACACAGAGAAATGCAAATTGAAAGAGCATTAAAATGGTGTTGGTATTGATGTATTCTGTTAATAGCAGTGGGTGGTGACTCCTGAGATTTCTGGTGAGTTATGCTCATACACAGTTGGTATGAGAAGGTGCAGTGTGGGTAGATTTGCTGTGCTGCTCCCTTGTAGTCTTCTAAATATTTGGTAAGCAGAGGAAGGATTGGTTTAGACCCTGGAGAGCAGGTTCCTGTTGTTCTGTTGCAAGCAGAGTATTTTGCTGCCCTCCCATGAGGGATGGCTCATGGCATTGTGCTAGGCTGTGTGTGGTGTCCTTAATGCCATGCCTGTGGAATTTGTGTCCATCACTGCCATGCCTGTGGAATTTGTGGGCATGGTGGGAGAACCTGTGCCCTGTGGCCTTTGTCTTAATGAGCAACTCTCCCTTTTCAACTTGGGAGTGTGGGGAGGGGGAAATCTTGACGATTAAAGATGCTGTGCTTTCTTTTTGATTCCTTCTTATCGATAACTCCTCACGGGCTGTGGCAATGCATATTCCCTATGAAACATTAATAGCTGCAGGCTTCTCCTTACTGAGGCAGCCTTCTGATGGCCTGACAGGGGAGCCAGGTACCAGCTGGCAGGCAGTGGAGCTGCAAGTCAGATCAGGATATTCCCATGGATGCAGAGGATGGCTGGCCCTCTCATGTTCTTGCACTTAATTCAGCACAACTTTAATAAGTAGTGTTATGGATCCTTCCCAAGTCAGTTTGTGCATCAAATCTTTTTTTGCTCCTTTAGTGAGTTTAGTTGAAGTGGTCCTTGTAAGATTTTCAGGAGATGATGGGGGGTTTTGCACCGTGCTGGCCTCTGCAGCACATGCCAGGCTGTGACTGTGGCTGTGCTCAGGACTGTGACAAGCTTTGCACCGATTCAAGCAGGGCAGGATGTTGCCTGACGTGTTCATACAAACTAGTGTGCTGTTCAATGTGCCTTTTGGTTTGTGTGCATGTTCTTTGCCACTGGATATACAGATACATCTATTAAACACAGAAATATATTCTAAACATATACAGATACATATATTAAATCAGCCAGATCAGCTTGTCAGCTGATGGTGTTGCACTGTAACTGCTCGAAAGCTGAGTTGCTGATGCACTGACTTGGCTGGAGTACTTGTTATACAAGTGAATTTGCTACATGCATAGCTGTAATTGAACTTATTGGACTAGATTTCATTGGGATAGCTTTCTTTTTTCCTTCCTTTTCTTGATTTCTTTCCAGAAAATCTGTAGTCATACGGTGAGATAAATGGGAATATTGACACTATGGAATACTTGTCTCAAGCTCTACCAGATCAAAGCTTTTAGGTCCCTCTTTCTTCCTTTTGAAACTGAGCCCGAAATTGATCTGCGAAGCTTGTTTCCTAAAATTGGAACAAAGATGGGTATCTTTATTCAAACTGAAATTCTGATCCATAAAAATGTTCTTAATTTTAGATGGAATTTCATTGATTTTTGTATGGCAAAGTCCCAGTTGGTTCTGTAAGTTGACAGATGAAATGCAACTGAGGGAAGGTAGGCAAAACTCGAGGCTTTCAAGGACTAAGAAAATGTTTTCCCTTTTGCTGGTGCCTGTTTCCTTGTTCCCATGGTGATGGCTATTAGTGGATGGACCAGCTCTGAAGTTGTAGGACTAGTCAAGCTGTATGTTGTATGCTGCAAGCTAAGAGTAATTTAGTAATAAATTTTCAAAGTATCTGCCATTTTTAGTGGTCAGCTGGAGCGACTAGAAGATGATTTTCTTTGCAGTGTCCTGAAAGGAAATTCCTTTAAAGCTTGTTATAATCAGGTGTTCCAAACGTGCCTGCTTTAGATCTTGTAGATGATGTAAGTTTGCAAACAGACATACTTGATGTCTTAAGTTTTGTCTTGTTTTGATTTTTTTTTTAGGTTCTCTTGCAAAAAGGCAGCTTTTGGGGGAAGTTAGTCAAAAGGATGAATAATTTAGAGCAGATGTTTTGCACATCTATGGCTGTGTGTGCTGCTAGACAAAATGGCTCTTCTAGAAAGGAAGCGTTTTATCAACAGATCTACAGTCTGTCAAACACAACTGACTGCTGGAGAGTCTGTCAGGAACAGCAATTTGACAACTGAGATGGACTTGCTGGATCTGTTGAAAGCAGCACCTGCTGTCAAAGGGGTAAGGAAATATTTAGGCATTGATTAACATACAGAAATAGTGAATTTTTTCCTTGAAATCCTGGAGTACATATGCTCATATTTAGAACAATCTTCATGTTCTGAAGTATCAGCATGCACCCCTCCTCCTCACATCTCCTGGCAGGTTGAAGAGCTGCATGTGGTGAATTAAGCACAGACTCTTTTTTGTTTGTTTGTTTGTTCCTAGAGGATCTGATATACAAGAATCCTGATTTCTTAATGAGCATTCATGGGGAAAAGGAATGTCATGGCTTTTTAGTTTCAGCCTGAAATTGGATAAAATATTGACTTTCCTAATGCATGATTAATATTTTTCTTAATGAAGAAAACAAGCAGTGAGCTAAACATGGCAGGCCATAAGTGCAGCTGGCATTTTCAGTGCAGCAGGACCAGGGGTGAGCTGGCCATGTGGGAAATGCTTTTTGCAGAGTGGAAGGAAATCCTCCCCACAGTGCTAGACCCAGGCAGGCACACACACATCCCCTGACACACTGTCTCTGCTCTGGGCTGGCAGGAGGCAGGGCTCTGATGGATGCTTGCCTTGCTGCAGGAGTGGGCCGTGGATGCCCCTCACCCGTTTCATTATTTAATTACACAGCAATCTGAATGCTGGGCAGTAAAACTGCATTTTCACCCAGAGCTGATTTCCATTTAGTCTGTCATGTTAATAGTGAAATAAATTGCTCTAATTGCCTGCAAACTTCATCAAATTCATATTTCTTCCTTTTTTATTGAATATTTATTAAACTTCATGTCATGTCTTGCTTGGTTGGTAAAAGCGGTCCAGTCTGTGCATAACATTATGCTTTAAAATGCAGGGTGTCACATTTTCCCTCTTCCTCTTGAATTTTAATTCAGACTGTGAAGTTTTGCATTCATGTTCATATTAATCATGCAATTTGAAGAAAAAAGAGCCAGTCTGCAAAGCATCCTTGTCTCTACATCAGCTCTGATTCTGCTGAGCCTCTTATTTAAAGGAAGGAGCCCTGTTGGGGCCAAACCTGAGGCTGGTGTGAGTTTTCCTGGCAGAGGGGTCTGCTCTTAGCGTGCACGGACTGGGAGTGGGAGGTTTTTTCCCAAAAATTCAGTTTAAATTTCTGAAGTGCTCTTCCCCTTTGAGCTGTGTGTGTTCACATACTTTTCAACTGCAGGCATGTGCACCAATGGCCAAGCGGTGTGTGTGGGGCAAAAAGCAGCAACACCTGAATTTTAGTGATAGTATTCAGCTGTTAGTGTTTCCCATTCCTATTCCAAGTATCTCTTAGTCACTGACTCTTACTTACTCTTCAATAGTTTTTTCTGAGAATCTTTGTGCTTTGATTTTTTTTTTTTTTTTTTTTTTCCCATTTCTTGAAGGTAATTTCTGGACATCACATTCATGGAGATCATGTAATAGAATTAAAAATGAAAGGCCCCAAAACCATATGGCAAAGAAAATAAAATAATGAAAGGACTAAACAGTGTTTTCAGGGACTGATATTTATTTCCCCATATCTCATTCTTTTAGAGGCAATTTGGTGGTTTTATTTATTTCTGAGCGATTGATTTGCATACTGTGTGTATTTGTGAGACTGACTTGGAAGCCTCCAGGTAGTACTGTACTTAAATACATAATGCTAAGCAACATGCACAAACCTTCCAAAGACTGAGGAATTCAGAGGGGGTCAGGTATTTAAGGACAGTTTTAGGTTCTTTAATTGCCTGAGGAGAAAGGTAAATCACCTCAGCTCTTGTGAGAGCGGTGAAGGAACGTTGCAGTGGTTAGAGAATCCTATGTAAAGTAAAGTACCAGTGGTTTTTAGCTCCTCTGGTGTTTTTCTGCTTGGGAAAAGGGCCTCTGACCTTTGAGGCTGAGAGCACTTCTCTACCTCTTAGATCTTTGTCAGTAAGGGCTCACCAGCTCCTCGGGATCACCTGGCTGTGGGAGCAATGCTCTGGTTCTGTCCAGTGCCTTGGATGGCGCCTGTCAGCAGGGTCAGTGCTGCTGGGCCATGCAGGGACATCTTCCTTCCCTTGCTGGCCTTCCTAGGAGATCTTGGAGCCAATTGTTAGAGCAGTTGCATTTTTATTCTTTAGATAAATTGTTGTGTTCAGATGCATACTTAGATTGCTATGTTTTGCCTCCCTTGTCAGCTCTGTTGGTTCCAAAACTCACAGGAGGTAAAATTCAGCCTGTTCAGACTCCAAGGAAGGTGGTTTCATGCCAAGTGATCTTTTTTCCAAGTGCTTGTGAGTTTAAATTGCTGCATGGTCTCTTCCTTTTTCCTGCTCTGCCATTTATGCATTGAAAACATGTCCCTTAAAAATTGTGATTAACTGTCTCTTTCTTTGGTTTTTCTGTTTTTTGGTTATTTTTATTTCCTCCCCTCTCCAAGCTTTTAACCACACCAACCAGTATTGTTTATGGCTATAATTAAAATATGGTACATGTACAAAATACTGAATTGGGAATAAATCTGCATTTAAAATATATAAAGAAATTAACCAGGCTATTGATCAACCCAAGTGGCAAGTGCACTGAAGAGGGTTTATGTCTGTGTGAAATGCTTCTGTCAGAAAAACCCCAGTGGAATTGTATATAATGGTTTCATGCACCATTCGTAGTCAGTGGTGGTGTTACAATGATATAGACTTGCTGAAGGAGTCTTAGGCCTCTTTAATTAAAAGAAAAAAAAAGAAAGAAAAATAGTTAAAAGTATGATTTGTATTCCAACTAAAGAAATGAACGGGTAAGTACTTATCAACAGGCACAGCTTTTGTGTTTATTCATCCGAGGACTAGAAGCACATATTTTAGCATCTGAATGATTATAAATATGTTTACTAGCTATCAAAATCAGAGCTGTTTAATTTGAGAATACCAATTCATATTCAGATGTGTTTTGCTTTTCACTACTAGTATTAGATATCCTGTTCAGCATTCATAGTTCTGGCATTCATTATTTTTGGCTCGCAACATATTGAGCTGTAAGTGAGGATGGGTGTCAGAGTGGTTAAGGGGCATGTTGTGTGTTTTGATTACTCTTACGTCAATGTCATGAGGACTGAATGGAGGCATCAGGAATACATGCAGTATTACCCACTGCATCAGGAAAGCAGCACTTTTTAATTTTTCTTGTTTCTAGTGGTGTACTTGTCCAAGGAAAAAATGAAGTACAAAGTCAGTAAATAAGCCTGACGCAATTAAAAGTGATTGGTGCCTGCCTTGAAATAGCCATCTCCAAAACACACCTTTTGTAGATGGAACAAAGCAGCTGATGATCATGATCTAGGAACCTACCAGGGCACACTTGTGTGATGCTGCATTTGTTTCCTGCGTTGTCTCTTCCAACATGACAAAATGTTCATCTGCTGCATTATCCCCATTTTTGCACCTTTTTAAAGTGCCTTTTTAAGATGTCTTTCCCAAAAGTTCATCCAGATGGGACTTTGCATCAACAAAAAATTAAAAAGGGAAAAGGAAAGAGCAGGTCAGCAGCACAATGCTTCCATGTTCTGGATGGAGTCTTGACAGGCTTTGAGAGCAGCCTCTGATCCTGTAACCACTCCACTGAAAACAGTGGGAAGGAAACCCCTTCCTCATTTAGCATGGGTGGGTTTTGCTGTAAGACCTGTTCACAAGCTACACTCTCATTTTCAAAAGTTAGAGGCAAAACACTGTATTTTAAAAAGGTCCTTTTGAGGCATAATTCCATCTTTCCTTCCTGTCTCTATCCTAGGTGATCTCTCCTTTTTTTCTTCCTAACCCCTGTGACAGATATTATAGTGGGTGTAATAATGGATACATGGATGTAATAACAGTAATGTTTAGCAGCTCACTTTCTCCAAAGCCCTGTTTGCCTCACACAGCAGAGCACAACCTGCACTCAGGTGGTTGCACAGTGATTTGTGAACATCACTTTTCATTTCAGCAGCTCTGTGCTGGCCTCTGAGCCTGAGGGTCTTGGCAGTTCCTGTCACTCTGGTGCTGACTTTTCCAGGGTTTTGGGCCTGCTGAAGTTGTAAGAATTCATGCCAGTGTTTGTGAAGTCTACCATGGGCTACCCTTTTGGAACTGAAGGACAGCTGGAAAACAAACTATCCCAGAGATTTCATTGGACTCTGAAGGGTCACTCAAAATGCTTTGCTAGCAACTGTGAAGAACTGCTGACGTTTCATGGATATCCTTGATGACTCACAATAATAAATATGAGCTAAATAAAGTTTGGTTTTTTTTTTTTAATCAGGCTCTTCTTCCTGTTTAGAAGTTTTATTTTGTCTCTCTAGTTCTTTCCATGGGAGCATTCAGCTGCTGAGTGGTGTGTTCATTGTTCTCTGCATGCTTACTCTGGTAGTGCCCTACTTGCTAAGTATGGCAAAGTCTTTCTGCACCACAGAAAGCCCTTTGCTGTTCTTCCATTCCTTTCCTGGTAGTCCTTTCCAATTCTTCAACCTTTTGTTTTCTTGATGACTGATTTTTCTCTTGAAATCTTCTGCTTTAGTCAGCAGAAGTGGGCAGGGCTCCCCTCTATACATCAGACCTAATGCTGGGTCTCACTCAAACCCCTAAAGCACGCCTTCAGATGAAGTTCAGATTTTCCTGATGGTGATGTTCTGTCTAGAATTGCCTGTCATGTTTCCAAGCTCACCCTGGTTTCTTGCAGGTCTGGGAGATTACTCAAGGGATGCCTGTTCTCCCTCTGTACGTCCACTCACAGGATGGGGAAACAAAATGATGGGAGTATTTTCCTGTTTTGCAGTGAAATTTCTGTAGCTCTATAATTTTTCTTCCTGGTAAGTTTGTTCTTACCCAGGTTGTGCATTAATCATTTTGTTTTACAGTGTATAATATCTTTCCTCAGGAGATTTCTCCCTTCTCCCCCATCCCTGCCTTGCATACACTCTGGTTTTGTGTGATGCCAGCAGTGGCTGAAGGCAAATACTATTAATTTGAAATCTGAGCATGCTGTGCAAAGGCTGGGGGGGGTTCCAATATGTTTGTTTTTGAAAAAAATAGTTCTGTCTTGGGAAGTGTTATTATCATGCACTTGCCTTACAGGCTCTTCAGGGTTCACGTTTCCAAGTGCCCTGTGGTTAAGAGATGGTTGTTAGGGGTGAGTGTCCAAAAGCACTTGACATCCTGCAGCTCCTGTTGGGAACAACTGTGGTCATGGAGGGTGACCCTTGCTGTGCTAGGCAGGAGGATCACCAGGGCAGTCTCTTGCTGCCTTGGGTATGGGGTATGTTAACCTCCTGCTGCAGCATCTGTCTGGTGACATTTTGGGGAGATGGTTGATTTGATGTAAAACTCCACATGGGATAATCCATTTAAATTACCATAACTGCAGCAATGGTCAAAGTCCACTGGAGTCAAAGCAAATTGTTTGTGCATTATAATTCTCACTAATTGCTATAATTTTGATACAGCAAGAAGTATGCAAATTCAATAATTTTTGAAGAACCCTCGAGGTGAGCGAACAGCTTACTTGGGGAGGGGAAGCCTTCAACTTAGTGATGGATTTAATTCACAAGAATTATTGTTTTGCCAACAAAGCTTTCAGTATGCTTTGCAAGTTCCATCTGTCCTTTTAAAATCATATTCAAACAGTGTTGCGGTGGTGATTTCCCAGAAACAAGTCTGTTTCCTGTCAGTTAACAGGAAAATTGCTCGTAATGTTGGGTTTTAGCTTCCTCCTCAGGTAAACCTGGTAGCTGGACCTAGTTAGTGTGTGAATAGTCACAAATACTGCAACACCCAAATGTGGAGACATCTACAAAGTACGTGCTCTCTTTGCTTTGTAGGCAGGGCATCCTCAGCACTCTCTGAAGATTGATCCTTTTTCTCTGTGTGGGTTTAAGTAGCAGAAGTGGCTGCTACTATAGGAAAAAATAATTTTCTTTGATATTGCCACTTGAAAGGCAAGTTACAGTATTGAGCTTAGTTATTCCCCACTTTATTTACTCTTTTTTTGATAGAAAATATTGGAGGAAGGTATTCAGCATTTGTAGAGAGATACTTGTGTTCTTCTGCCAGATACAGAGGCGTGAAAGAAAGCATTATGCATAACAAGATATTCTCAGGAGATCTGTTTAGCAGAAGGGCACAGTGTTAGATGTAATTTGTTTACTGACAGAGTTTCCAACAATGGTGCAATGGACCAGGAAACATCACTAAAGTAATGAGTCCTTTCCTTTTTTAAAGTGATTATGTTTGAAGAGTGCAAATTAACCCGCTTTTTGAAGCTGCTGCTTAGGTGAAACAATTTGCTGATGAAAAGGCATCCCCCAACTGGCTCCAGCAGCTGATGTGGATAAAAGGTGCAGAGGCCGTGCACACATAGGAGAAAAGCTGTTTTCTGTAAATCAAATTCCAGCAGCAACCAGGCTGATCTAATCCAGGACCTACTGTAGTGAAATTGTGGGGCCAGGAACAAAGGCATTATATTGTGTGTAAGGAAACTACTGTAAATAAAGTTGGCTTGACTGAAGAGCAGCATAACTCCTGGGGGAGGTAGGGGTTACCCAAATACTGCCTGATCTCCTCACACAGCACAAATGTCTGTCAGCTAAGCCAGCTCATTGCTGCCTGAGTCAGGTGTTCCTGCAGCCCACTCTTCATCCTTCTGGCTTGCAAGGGATAGGGCACAGATATTATTGAGGATGGCATCTGAGAGTAATGCAGGGTCATTACTGCTGTGTCTCAAACAGAACACAAGTATCTCTCTACAAATGCTGAATACCTTCCTCCAATATTTTCTATCAAAAAAAGAGTAAATAAAGTGGGGAATAACAATGACCCAGCTGACGTGGCTGGCAATGATCAGCCACCATCTGAGCTCTCCAGAGAAATCGCTCAGGATCCTGCAGAGCACCTGAAAATAAGTGAATGTTTCCCATGTCTTAGGCATGTGCTATTGGTTATCCATGCCTGACGAAAGCAGAGCTGCACATTTATAACATTTCCAGTCACCTGTGACTGTGAACTGTCTGTAGTGGCTTCTTCCCTTGCACGTCATGTGCTTTTTGTTTGGAGCGAATGCAAGAACCACGTGCTCATCTGAAAACCAATGCAAAAGGGCTATTTGGCAGTCCAGTGAATAAAGTCATATGGGAAATTTCCATATGCCGTGCTGAGAATTAGGCTCAAGTATCAGTGGGAACTCAGTGCCCAGCTGCCATTTGTCTCTGCTTTTAAAAGAAGTTTTTCCACAGAAACAGTGCTTTATAGTAGATGAAGCTAACATTGTTTTTAATTTGGTCAAGTAAAGGTTCTTCTGAAGGAGCAGTCTGGTTTGTCCTCTTAACAAATCATTACAAAATGATCTGGGCATATAGTTTTAATTTCCTTAAGTACTGGAGCTGGGCTTGAATGACTGAAACAAGCATACAGTGTTATCTGATGCACTTGACAGATAAATAATTCAGCCATTCAACACAATGTTTTGTTAGAAATTAGTGTGCCTACTGGATATAAAGCAAAGAGGTGCCATTCATAGTAATGCAGACACCTCCCTGGGGTTATTGACTATTCTCAAGTGAGATCTGCTCACTTGAAATGATCACCTTTTTCAGAAAAACACATTTACTTTAATGGATTTCAGTATCTCTAGCTTAGCTGTTTTGGTGACTGTTTCCATTTCAGTGATTAATGCTGTTAATAACTATAATCAGAATTCTTTTTAATGCCATCCTCTGGTAAAACTAGTAATGCTAGAATTTCTGTTTTCCATGGTTAAATGTATTTTCTGTATAAAAGTTACATGCATATATATTTCTTTCTGAAGTAGAGCAGAGCTACCCCGGATTAATGGTTGCCACAGCTTCTGCTTCAGTGTTAGAAAAGCCAAATATGAATGTGCCCCTTTTTCTTTCTCTTAGTTGAGTTGCACACAAAAAACCAGAAAGTAGATGTCAATATCGTGTTATAGAACCTTTAAAAATCGTTCTGCTTCAGGCTGAACCCAGTTTTACTTACCTCCTGACACACTGAAGATGATGATGATGACCTCTCAGCAACCTCTGAAGTATTCCATGATGTTTAATTTTCACTTAAACACTTTGTGTTTGCCAGCAGATGATGTTCTCACATATTTCCCTGCCTAGGTTTGGCCTAGGTAGGGAATACCAGACAGCATTGTGATGTTCTGCTCTGGATTTTTGGCAGTAGGTTGCAAGGACATATGGATTTTACCTTCTGTAAACTCATCCCTAATCCCATTCCTCCCATTTCATTTTTGCAATTGAATTATTAGCTGGCAAAGAACTAGGAATTAGGTCTGTGAGAAAAACAGGAAGGTGTCAGAATAAGCACAGGAAGACAGAAAGATGGATTGAAAGTGCCTGTTCAGTGTTCACTGCCCAGTCCTACAGGTATTGTGGTTCTGATGCAAATAGTTCAAGCACAGGTGTAAAGAAAAAAATTAAAGAAAAATAGCATGACATTTCCACCATTAGTTAATAGATTGTATTTTGTTGCACTCATGTCTCTGACTTTCCCTTGGTCTTACTTTTTGGTAAGAAGATCTTCTCAAGAATTGTTGTTTACTGAATTTTCTACTCCTTACTCTCAAGTCTGTGACCGAGAGTTTTAGGGTTTGGTTGGTTGGTTTGGTTGGTTTGTTTTCCTTTCATTTTTACCCCTCTCTCTCATGGCCCTACAATCTAGAAATACTTATTAAAAATCCTTAGGAATGGTTAACTCAATGAAAGTAACTTGTTTTGCAGAAGAGAGTTTCACACAGGCTACAAAGCACTGTTTTGTTCACAGACAGACAGTGGAGGACAATAGTGAATTATGAATGCAATGGGTACCTGGAAAATTACCCTTGCTTCTTTTCCTAGTGGTGATGGTGCTTTTGAAAAGTACCAGTTAAGTGCAATAATGATTTTGTCTTCATATTTTTCTAGCAAGACAAGTACTGGCAAATGTTCACAGATATTGGTGCAATAATTTCCAGGGGGAAAAAAAACCCCTCTCCATTCAGACTTCTGAATTTAATATGCAAGTGAATGCAGATGGAGTTGAGCTGGAAAAGGGCTCTGAAGGAATCTTCCTCTTGTCTTTTTTCTTCTCACCAAAATGACAGAAAGTGCATTTATGGATCCATTGTGAAAATTTGAGATTTCATTGTGAAAGTTGTCTCTCCAGAGTTCTTCCCCCAGCTCCACCTTCTTGCTCCACAAAAGCCCAACTCCCTGCAGGAATTTGAATGTCCTTGTGCAGATGATGCAGAAGGTGGTTCAAGCTGTAAGTGTGAAGGGCTTTTCCTTCTGCTTGGGCAACAGAGACTGCCTGGTCTGTGGTGATTCAGTTCCCAGAAAAAAATGTGATCAGAATCAACAGGTGTTTATTGTACCTGAAGATTTTCTTTTAATTAATTTTTTAAGCACTAGCATATTGCATTTATTTTGATGTAAGCTAAATGGCTTGTCTCTAGAGATACCAGAGCTTCTTCCAGTTACTGATGCTACTTCCCTTTAGCAGGAGCTCACAGCAAAGCACCATAAAAGTGCTGTCTTGCAATAATCTGCAGCAGAGTTGTTTGGTTTCCACAGATCGAAGGAAAATGCCTGTGTTTGAGTTTGATCATTTCTCACTGCTGTGTGCAGAATGACATCAAGGATTAGAGAGCCACTTACACAAGACACATCAAACTATATCTTACTGTTAAAAGACAAACTTAAGTGGTACAGCAAACTTACTTTTGAACTCCTTTGTGTTGTTCTCTTATTTAAAAGGGGAAAGAGATGACACTGTACTATCAGCAAATTAAACCAAAAAGAAAGAAAAATAGACAGATTGGCTAACCAGTCAGATATTCATACTTTCAATTTAAGGAACACAGTTTTGTCCTACATTTTGTGTCACTGTTAATTGGAAGGAGAATCCCGTAAAATGTAGCTCATTCTCAATTTCAATGTTGTTTGGTTTTCTATCTAAAGTACCATGCATGGCAATTGAAAATGTAGCAGTGCCTTGTTCCTTTACCCCAGTCAGTAGGTGTTTATTAGGAGACTGTCTTCTAGAAACCGATTTCAGTGTTCAGTCTTCCCTTTTTTTTGTTTGCTTTGGCATTCCAGGTGATTCCATGGGCACAGCATTTGTCTGTTCTGAAAGATCTGTGCATCATATTACAGAGATCACATTTCTGTGCTAGGAACTGGCTAGAGGGTGCCAATCACACACTGTAACATGGCAATGAAAGACATGTGCAAACCCACATCTGGCTCCAGGAGGGGTGTTTGTGCATGCCATGCTCTTAGTTCTCTGTAGGCATCTGCTCCAGCTGTGCTGGACTCCAGACAGAGGCTGGGCGCTGTCTAATGATGCTTTCAGCAGCTGGTGATGGTGCTTGACCCCTGCTGTCCCTGAGCTGTCTAATCTGTGTGTTGCCCTGCATAGACTAAGGACTGGTAGAAGAACGGGATGGAGCCGTGAGCTCCGTTTCCTGAGTCTTGCAGCTGTCCAGGAGCTGAGTCCAGCCAACTCACTGCCTGCTGTTCTGCTAAAACTCCAGCTGTGAGAAGGCAGGATGTGAGTCTTTGCCTTTGATTCTAAACTAGAGAGATAGAAAAACGCTCAATCCAGTCTCTCAGAGGTAAGACAAATACCATAATGAGATCTGTTATAATTTGTTTTGCCATGAGTGCTTTTTTCCCCTCTTGTCCCAAGTAGTTAAGCACAATACCAAATGGAACTACTGAATACTTTCCTGTGTGTCAGTAAACTGTGGAACTGTCACTTGGGGAGTTGATCAGGCTGTTGTGGGGCTTTAAGTTTGTAGCTAATGACCTCCATAGTGGTCATACTACCAAATGTCACACTTGAAAGGCTGGAAGTCAAAGAAGCATCCGGGCCACTCAATATATCAGTGTTTAATTGACAACGTGCAAGACCTGCTTGTGATTTATAGTCCGATAAAGGGACACACTTTTTATGTTCTGCCAACACAATTGGCAGAATATTTTAGGCACAGATGGCACATTAGCCTTGGACAGCTGGTTCCCTCTCTGCTGTCACATCCAAGGACCATCTAACTAATACTGTCACACATGACCCAGTTCACTGGGTAACCGAGAGGGGTTCTCACGCGTGGCTTCGTGTCAGCCTGAAGGCACATGAAAATCAATCTGCTAAAAGACTGCCTCGAAGAAGTTTCCAAGACTTAGCACCCCACCATGCCCTTCTGGCTGTTCACTTGCTGACCTCTCTCTTTCAGCTGCGTGAGCGTAACCAAAGAGTTTGTTTCTGGTGGTGGAGTGTGCACATGTGCAGCCTGCAGAGTGTGGTTCTCTCCTTGCAGTGTCCTCTACTCTGCATCTGCACAAATGTGGATTTGAAATCACAAAAAGGCAGGAGGCAAAACACACATACGTAGGATGAATCTCTTTAAAGTGAGACAATAAGGGATCACTGGAAGGTGGCTATTTTGAAAGGTGTATCTTTAATATTTAGTAAAAAGAAAAAAATAATACATGGTAGAGAGACAGTATATAGTGACAGTATAAATTATGTGTAGATGATAGTGAGGATAAAAAGAACAGACAATGAAGTAAAACTTCAAATGCTTTTGGAAAGAAAAAAATCCAACCCCAGATTTTTTCTAGAACACAGGCAGGAAAGGTCTGAGGTGGAAAGCTGAAAGCTATGTTTGTTGACAGATGAAACACATTTCTGAGATCAGAAACTTAGTATTTCAAGGTATGGTTCCAATAAAAATAAAACCATTTTTCCATAATTTCTTGCTGTTCTATCAGAGCTTCACTGACTTTGCTGCAAACTGCTGTGCAGAAAGCCTTTAAAATGCATTTTGGTTTACAGCATCAGATACAGAGTCCAAGAAGAGGTGATGGGATTACTATGAGCTTTTATTGATGCCAAGGGATTAGATCAGAAACAGTGGAGTATGGTGTTTGTGTTTAAAGATACAATTTTAATAAGGTAGAATACAATTTGTCACAGGAACAACTGTCTTGGATTGTGGAGAGGTAAACAACCAGGAACTAGGAGCGAGGAAACATCACCCTGCCAGGGGAGCACTGGGAAAATATCCACTTGCCTTATCCCTGATCTCTTCTGTCAGGAAAGTTTCACTGTCTGAGCCTGGAGAGCAGCTTGGTTTGTCCTGGAGCAAGGAACAAGTGGATGGATGTCTGTGTGCAGCATGATGCTCATGAAATGCAGGGGATGACAGGGACAGTGTCTTGATCCCAGTCACATCATGCACAATGTCAGCTAACTGGAGCCCCAGATTGTCTAGGTGTGATTTATAGAAATTTTGTGCTGTTTTAGGGGTTAATGGTAACAAAAGATAGACTGAAGAACCATTTAAGTTCAGTTATTTTCCAAATTAGAACTTAGGTAAAGGCTTTGGACTTTTCTTACAATATTATCTGCTGTTTCCATTAGGGTTTGCCCCCAAAGGTGAGAATTTCATTGGGTTTAGTGGAGAAAGCTGCCCAAACATATCATGATGCTCTTCATTTAACATTAATGGAAGCAGATAACAGTAGCTGAGCTCTGTTTTAAACAAAATCAGTATTAAAGTTCCTATCTCCAGGAGGCAAAGCAGACTCAAGACATCTCTCTGAGCTGTATTTTAAATGCCTCTGTAGAACTGCCATAGAAGTTGCAGGCCTTCACTTTCATGGAATCTGGAATACTTCAGCACAGAATCTGGAATACTACACATAGAATGTGTAGCTCTGGGTGTGAGACCACAGTGTCAAATTTCATTTGCACTGGAGTCAGTTACAGGTGACATGTAAAAGTGGCTTTTAAATTTGCTTTCAGAGGCACTGGAATAGATTTGTAAGATTTCCAGTGTACTCTGTGTTGTGAGTATTACTTGACTGACCAACTGTCTCTGAAGAATAACATTTTTGAAGGCTGTGTCAGAGCCAGGTAACCTTTGAAAGACTTGGCGCTGTAGTAGCACAGTGAAGTACATCACACTGATTTAGCCTCCCAAGGGATTTGGCAATCTATAATTAACAAATTAGTGCCAATCACTAGCCTGTTTGGACATTAAGGATCGATTAGCATTGGGACTGACATTGATGTGCTCCAGAGTCCTGGTATTTCATTTAGCAGATGAAGACCTTTGTGCAGCAGAGGATGACAATCTGCCATGGTCTCAGTACAGTGAGGAGAGCTGTTAACCCCAGGTAGGAATTAAGAAGTAATTGGTTGTTCCCAAGCTGAGCAGGTGACTCTGGGGGCTGGGGGAGCCAGCTTTAGGGGGCTGGCATGTGTTTGGGAATCCTGCAGGTGGAATGACCTTCCCTCCCATTTGTTCTTTCCTTTTCACTTCTGCCTGTTTCCCTCAGTATCAACAGTGGGGAAGTGCTGATCAGCTAGATCCATCGAATGTGAGCTGTATCTTCAAGTCAGGCAGGCCATTATCTAAAATTAAAGCATATGGGGCAAAGAAGTTTGCACTGTGCCACAGAAAGGCAGGTTTGTACCACAGACCTGGAGGCGTTCTCTGCCTTTCATGTTCTTGGCTTCAAAATTAAGCTATGGGTAAAATATGGACATGGGTGAAAAAGTATCTATTTGAGCTTGTTTGATTATTTATAATGTTGAAATTAAAAAAATTAACTACACTGAAAACTATATATTCCATTTGGTGTAATTACTGATAGTACTTCTGATTGCATACGAGCCACAGGCAAAATTATTAGCAAATGGGTACACTTCTGTGTGCTTACTGGCATGCTAGTAATTGTTTCATCCTTTCAGATCATCTGTGTAATGACAGAGATTGTGAAAGCCCTCATCCTAAGCTTTTATTCAGTAAAGGAGCTGTGCTTGATAAGATGAGGCATTATGGTTGATAAGAACCATGCAACTAAATGAGTACATGACAGTACCAAGAGGACAAGTGGATGAGTAATGGAATATCCATTCAGTGACTAAGGAAAAGTTTACTTCATTTTGAAGAGCAGGTTGTTTTCTGGTGCTTTGAATTTCCTAGTGCCTGTTAGTTATCTGTGTGACTATTTTTATCTCTTGCTGCTACTAACTTGCTGCTTTTGACTTGGAGGTTTTGCTGCAGTGTGAGAAGAGTGTCGAGTGATGGAACCACTTCTCCCAGACCACTCTGGCAGGAGCAGTGTTGCTGTTGGGGCTTTGCACTTGTTGGGCAGGACTTCTCCATAAATTGGAGACTCCAGGTTGCTTCCAGTATCCAGCACCAAGCATCCACACGATTCTGAAAAGAGCCCTGGTTCACTTAGTGCTGTGTTAGACTGTCAGGACTGAGGAGGCAGCTGGAGGATGTCACCCCCATCCTGGGAGGTGACATAAGAATGACACGGAGTAGCTCTGGTGGTAGTAAACTGAAAAAACTTTTCATTAAAACATCTGACTCCATATTTATATCTTTTTAAAATCCCAGTGTCATTGGAGGGTTATAGTGTCCCCTCCTCAATGTCACTGGGCAACCTGTCTGTCAGGTTGTTTGTCTTCCATAAAGGAATGCAAAACAATCAGTTATTTACTTAAAGTGTATGAGAAAGTTCGTGTAAAGAATGTAAACATCAGAAGGCTCAGTAAAACTTGAGAAAATCAGGGCGACATCAGGTGGTACAGGTGGTGGTCCTGACACATTTCAAAATATTGCTGCTGTTTTGGCCTGTAATGAGGGAAATGGGAATGACCAGGTTGGGCTTGGCACTTTGGGAGTGTCCTGGGTTGCCCTGTGTGAGCTGGGAAGATTCCCTGAGGAAAAACTCTGTCAAGAGTGGACTCCATCTGAGTTGTTAAGGTTTTTGGCAAAATGAAGATTGTATTTTGAACGAAAGCTCACTCCAGGTGAAATTTCAAAATTGTTTTGATCACCTCCATGAGTTTAATGCAGACTTTTCTTTCCTCATGTTGTGGTAGCTAGCTTAGGAAATAGAGGGATGTGACAGAGTTTGTTTTGTTATAGCTGGACACTTTACCCAAGTATTCTTCTCAAACAAAAAAATGAAGTGAAATCCAGTGTAGACATAGAACAACTCATAATGACAATTTAAATCACTGCTCTAATTAGTGAGCACTTCCTGGGGACTCATTAGAATTATAAAAGCATTATTGTTGGTATGCAGTGGCTGGAACTGTCGAGTTTTGGGCAGTTCAACAATATTACCTTGAAGAAAAGAGTTTTGCAGCCTTTAAGAATTTTCTGTGGTTTGTGAGAAAGTACAAATTGCAATGTCCTAGAAATCCTTTATGAATTGGGCCTTATGTTCACTCCTACAAATGAGGAGGGGTTTTGAGTTTATATGCCACAGTCTAATAGGTATATAGTGACTGCTTAATGGGATTTACATTCGCTCAAACAAAATTAGGGTGGTAAAAGACAATGCAACATGCTGTAATGTAAATGGGACTGACGGCAGAATTAAATGTTTGTGGAAACAGGGCAGCAGATCTATCAAGAGCTAATTAGACAGAGAGTTCAGAGACAGACTTGGGAGTAAACAGCACCAACAAAGAGAGAGGGAGAGCAAGAAAGAGAGAAAATGGAGTCTTTGTGCGCCGATGAAAAGGAGTTATAAACAAGGTTATTTAAATTGGAAGGTCTGATGGAGGCTGTCCCGTGAGAAGGGCTTAGTCTTATCTGAACCTGTTGATTAACACAAGTTGAATGGCAACTTTGATAACCCCTTTTATGTGCAAATAGTTCCTCTTTGTTGCAGTTTGCTATTCATGGTATCTTCCTCTCCTACACTTTTTCCACAGGATAATGTTTCCATTTGAGCCTTTCTCTCAGGCACCAGTTTAAAAACAAGACTTTGGCCAAAATATTTCCAGCACCGAGAGAGCAGCACTAGGGAAGAGAAAAGAGTTTAGGAATGTGCTGTTCCCTGCAGGGGTGTGTGCATGGGAGGAAGGCACCCCTGCAGAGAGCCATCAGGTGAAAATGATGTTGTGGAATAAGGGCAGACTGGATGAAGTTGGCGTGTAAAGGATGCTGCTTGCCTGCCATGCCATCAGCTGTGGTGTCCTTGCCATTATTGCACCATTTGGCACACCCACTGCCTTTTGCAGGCTCCTGTTGTCACATGAAAGAAGCAATATTTGTTTGAGTAAAACCCTGTGGATATTTGCTTCGTCCCTGAATTTAGCAGGAACAGGATTTAATCAAAATAAATTTGTTGTAAGGAAACTTGCAGAATCATTAATAATCAATTGCTGAGGTATTTACATGTTTTTTGTTTAGTCTTCATGACTTCTTTCTTCAAACCTAGCTTAAGAAATTCTGAATAAGAAATAACATGGAAACTTCATGATTATGTATTTATAGAAGGCTTATTCAGGGCAGGCCACAGCATTTCCCTTATTACCTTTGGCAAATCCCAGTTTGGGTTTGGTTGTTTTGGTTTTTTTTCCCTTTGAGCTGTAAATAGATGGGCCTTGCTGAATTTTGCACCATGATGTTTGTACTGGGCGGGGATCCGAAAAACTTTTGTGCATTGTTTGGTTTTTTTTTTTCCTTTTTTTTCTTTTTTTTTTCTTTGTTTTGTTTTGTTTTGTTTTGTTTTGTTTTGTTTTGTTTTGTTTTGTTTTGTTTTGTTTTTAATGGGAGATTTGTCCTTTCTATTTTAACAGCAGAGCTGTGACTCTAAGCGTGTAAGGGCTGGGATGGGAAGCTGTGCTGCTTTCTCTGACAGAAAATGTCATTTTTCAGAGGGAACCATAAAGCCTTGCCATGAGGTGTTGGTGAAGCAGGAGGAGGGGAGTGCCATGTCTAAGGGCCTTTCCCTGAAATTTGAGCTCAAATTTCTGTCTGAAACCAAATCCACTGACTCTGAGAGCCAGATCAGATAGGAACACTCTGTGTGAAGTGTCTGACAACACAACTCTACTTTCAACAGAAATACACCAAGTCTTGTCTTATTTGCTCAGAGAGGCTGACTCTGGTAGGGAGGATGATTTTATCTCTTAGGGAGTGTTATTTGATGAAAGACATCTGGGCTTGTGCCAGGAAGATGAATCCCATGCTGAGTCCTGGAGCTGTGGGGTAGGGAAGGTGGCTCTTACCATGCAGACTTGGCTCAGGGCTGCTCTAGCAAATCCTCCTGCACTCTCATTTTTGAAGTAACTTGTGCTTTTCTTGGGATGCTGAAAATCCATGCTGCTTAGAGTTTATTCCTTTCCCTGAAATAATACTCCTGCAAGGATTAAAATAATGTGGGGTTTTGGTTTGTTTTTTAAAATTTCATCTATGAAGAGGCATTCCCCAGGGGAAAAAAAAACTGGCCTGGGTGTAGTAGTTACCCATCAGAAATCAATTACATTTTTCTTTTTTGCTTGCTTAGTGTTCTTACAAGTATAGGTCACAGTTTCTTTGCCTTTACATCATCAGAGCAGCATCCTTGTGTTTGACAAGGTCTGTGGGAAGCCATTGACTTTCATGTTCGTTTGATTACAGTTTAAAAATGAAAGCTCTGCATTTTGGCACTGACAACAAAGGCACTGGGATCTTTTGGATCCCCTTTCTTTGGTGTCTCACACAAAGAGGAGGGTGAGCTGCTGTGTTTGAGAGGATTTGGTCAGGGATGTGATGCTTTTGCTGGGGTGTGAACTGGTGACTGAGGGGGAAGTCTCTGCAGTAGGGTGGTCAGAAAGCCACTTTTTCCAAGTCCTCAGGTGATACCCTCTGAAGAAGCTTTATTTAGGGAAGGGTGCCTGTGCTCGAATTGCAGGGAAGAATCTGCAGGTGAGAAACCAAAACTTGCCATGTGCTGAATGTGAGAGATCTCTTGCTGTAATAATAATAATAATAATAATAATAATAATGATAATAATAATAATAATAATAATGATAATAATAATAATAATAATAATATATTATAATAGCAGGCAGCACCAGTTGTGCAGTGTAAATGGCACGAGCCTTAGCATATGTTATTACTTTGCTGGTTACTGTCACCACGCTTGTGATTGAATGCAGAAGGATAAAACCACCCTTTTACCTTCTTTCAGTCACACTAGAGCCTTTGACAAATTATCTTCTTGTTTCTTGGGCTTCAGCTGAAGAACACAAAGCAACAGCTCAAAATGTGTGAGGGTATTTGACCACAACTGCACACACAGACCCCAAGTAGATCTTCTTTTGTTCTCTGAAAAAAAAAAGAGATAAAAATATTAGTGCTAAAGAAATAGAGTTTGGTGGTTTTCCTTCCTGACTTTTAGGAAGAGTTTCCAGTGACAGTTTCTCAGAAGAAATGGCCATTCTGAGCTTGGTGCAGTGAATCCTTTGCCTGCTTAGCCTCTGCTAGCCCTGGGTTCATTTCGTTTTGTGGAATGGAAACAGAGGTGTTATTTTGGCAGGGAGGTGTCAGTTTGAGGTCTTGGGTCCAGCTTTGCATATAGCCAGTGTCTGCAGTCATAGTCACTGGCTGTTGCAGGCTGCAAGGGACTCTCAGTTGGATTGATTATAATATTTTGAGGTTTTATATGATTTTTTTTCCTGTAGGACGCAAATATTTGTCCTAAAATTTCATCCCCCTCATTTTTTTGTATTTTTAGAACATCATAAAATGCATGAAATCATGTAATTTTGTTAAAGTTTTTGCTGTTACATACACTATATAATTTTAGTGCAGAGGTGTTCTTCCAACAATTTTGTGTAAAAGTTTCGTTTTGCTTCACGGTAGGAGAATTTCAAAAGCTAAGAGTGAATTCTTGGATGCAAAGCCCTGCCCCTTTGAAAAATCTGCCCGCTCTGAGCTTCAGCTTCACGAGGCTATGCTGAAAGCTTGGGTGGCTCTGCTGTTTTCTTCTGTGCTGCTCTAGTAATACAAAAGTGTATTGATTGATTACAGTTGCCAGATGCAACTACTGTACAGGAGTAGTCCGGTTTAAAATTTCAGGTGTAAGCAGATTTCAGCCCAGGCTGCTCATTGTCCACCCCCTCCCAGCCAGCATCCTTGCCTGCTCCCTCACGTGATAAATAACAGTGTCTCATCAAGGTCAGTGGGAAAGGCCCTTTTTACATATCTCATAAATTTCAGCCAGGTGCCACCGATGTGAGATTAATGTGATGGCACTCCAGCAAGCACTCAGGCTTGTCTTAATTATGCTAAGGTTGCCGGTTCACCGTTTCTCTTCATCTGTCTCCCGCTTTAGGGAACACTAAACACTATGTCATTAGATTGTCTGTTCCACAACATTGGCCCTTTGCATTTACAAAGTCATTAGATGGCTTATGACCTAGCTTTTCTAAGGTATTAAATTAAATAAATAGTGAAAACAAAAAATTAAGTAGAAAAGGAGCCTGTTGGTGGAAGGAGGGCAGAAGGGGAGAGCAGAGGGGGTGTAAATGCCCGTGCCTTCATGTCTGGCTGCAATGGAAAGGGCTGCAAGCTTGGGGCATTTTCTTGGGTGGTTGTTGGGTTTTTTTGTTGTTGTTTATTTTTTGGTTGTTGGTTTGGTTTTTGTGGGGTTTTTTTGTGGCTTTTTGCTGTTGTTCTTTTTGGGGTCTTTTGGTTTGTTTTTTTGTTTTATTTTTCTGTTCCTTTGGAATTTAAAGATCCTCTACTCCTCTACTGCACTCTTTGGGGAATCAGTTGAGAAGGGGTTTCCTGAGGCTCAAACCAACCTTGGATGTTTCTTCCCTGAGCTCTGGAAGGGGACAGGGGACAGCAGGGTCCCTGAGCTTTGGGAAGGGGACAGGGGACAGCAGGGTCCCTGAGCTCTGGAAGGGGACAGGGGACAGCAGGGTCCCTGAGCTCTGGAAGGGGACAGGGGACAGCAGGGTCTCTGAGCTTTGGGAAGGGGACAGGGGACAGCAGTGTCCCTGAGCTTTGGGAAGGGGACAGGGGACAGCAGGGTCCCTGAGCTTTGGGAAGGGGACAGGGGACAGCAGGGTCTCTGAGCTTTGGGAAGGGGACAGGGGACAGCAGGGTCCCCAAGCTCTGGAAGGGGACAGGGGACAGCAGGGTCCCTGAGCTCTGGAAGGGGACAGCAGGGTCCCCGAGCTTTGGGAAGGGGACAGGGGACAGCAGTCCCATGGCACTGAGCTCTGCGTCCTGCCATAATAAAGCTCCTGTTGAGGCAGGGAACCATTTCCTCCTACATCTGGGGCAGTATGAGTAATATTTCTTGGACATTTGTTCCTTTCCATCTGCAGGCTCTGTTTAGCAGCCTGGAAAAAGGCTGACCTTGATTTTTATTTTATTTATTTTGTGCTTTATGGCCACAATGAAAGAGCCTTTTGTTTCTAGTCTGAGCGTCCCCTGCTGGTTTTGCAGGGAGGAGAGCTTGGAGATAACCAGAAAGGACTATCTGATGCACCAGTTTTAATTTCTGTGAAAATAAATTCCTCCAAGGGGCCTGAACAAGGCTTGTGTTGGAGCTGCTTGGTGGCTGTACCCAGACTGGGGCAGTCTGAAACTCTGCCATGAGAAAAGAGAAATCAGGTGTCAGGTATGTTCAGTGTCAGCTCTCTGCCATGTGCTAAGATGGCTCACTCTTACTTTATCCAGCAGCTCCTGAAAATTAAGGTGGGGATTGCAGATGAGACAAGTTTTTCTGTTGATTTGCATGCTCCGAATACGTCAGATCCCAATTTCTGCAACCAAGACTAAAGTAGAGTGTTGTGTTCCCTTTACTACCTAGTACTTCTAAAAATCTTTTAAAAAGGAAAGAAAAAGTATTCTTCACAAAGGAGAGCCTTATGTGAGGCACAGAAATCCAGCCAGAGCAAAGCAGTCATGCTCTGAATAGCACACAGGGCCCACTCTCTTCCCAGCTCACCCAGCCAAGGGAAAGGACCCAATGAAGAGGTAGTGAGAACAATCTGATTTTTTATCAGTCTTGTACACAAAGCTGCTGACTTAGGGCTGCTGCTGTGTGTAGGGACTTGTGTACCAACATTTTCCTCTCTGCTTGGATTTCTTGAGCCACCACAGGACCCTGAGCTCCCTGCCTTGGTTTCCCTGCTGTTGATAATTAATGCCACAGCCACACATAACACAGGGATGTTTTCCTGCTGGGAGGGAAAGCACAGGTAGTGCAAGCTGACCTTTTAAAAATCAAGTGCAGAGCTTCCATGTTTTTAAATACATCAAAACTGATCTATTCAGTCCATAACTAAAATTGCTGAAGACAATCCTTAAGAGTCCTAAATCACTTACTGGTTACTCCACCAGCTGCTGGTGGCTCCAAGGCACAGATGTGTCACCTGGATGTTGAAGCATCAGGCCAATAAAATAGCCATGGGATGTCAGCAGTTACCAGTGAGACAGGAATTACTGCTGTCACTTTATTAACATAATTTTGTTAACTTTTTTTTTAAGCAATAGACTTTCTATAGTTGACTATCCATGGAAGAATTATTTTTTATAGTTTATTTTATAATTATTTTTAAGCCCCAGACATTGTTTTAAATTCACCTGCAGCGTGTGCAGAAGCAACATAGTTGAAAGTGTTTTGAAAATAGTGTTAGCACCTCTGTACAGGTGTAATTCCAGTGGAAGCTTCTGTCTGCAGTAGAGTTTGCTGGTTATTCCCAGACACAGTAACTGGAAATGTGCTATCCAATAATGATCTGTGCTGGTGCATTGTCACAGCATTATAGTGAAAATAACTCCTGTCACCACAGTAGGAAGCACACCTATGACTTCCTCTAAAATGTGTGAGAAGAAACATAGCCATGACAAACCCAGTCCTAATGGCATTTCAGAGCATGCAAGGTCGTGCACTACCAACTTCTTTTAATGGGACAAGATTTTTTTTATAAATGTTTTATTAAGCTGGAATTAATATGCTTATACACAGCTTGAATTTTAGCTTTGTTTTGCTCATCTGTTAGACAAGAAGAAATGCCACTTTCTGGGTTTTGTGAATAACATTTTTGCAAAAATATTTTCGGGGTGGGTTTAGGTGACTGTTCTGGTAAGTGCTCCCACAGAAAGCAGACCCCTGTGCCTGACCACCAGAAATGTGAGCAGGATATATTGTTCTCCTCAAAACTCTTGACTTTACTGCAGGGACTATTGACAAGTGTGTGAACATCCATCCTGATGGCCCTTGGAGGAAGGCTGAAGCAAAAACATTGATTTTGTTGCCTGACTGACCCGTATTTCTCAGAAGTAAAGGCAAAAGCTAGGGAATTTAGATGTGGAATGAAATAGTGCATTGCCTTGTTTTGGTCAGAAGTGAGATGTTTAACAATCAAGTGGCAAATGCAGCGGCGACAGATGTGCTTTTAAAACACCACTATTTTTCACAGAAAATTTTCGGTCTTCTGGGGGTTTTGTGTTTACCCAACTAATTTATTACTCTGATTGACTGCAGTAATTGCATATTTAACTGAAGAAAATTGCTTCATTTAAACTAAAGTTTTATCTCTGTGTCAAAATGCTTGTGAGCAGACTGGGTGGATCTGGCTCTTCTCCTTGTTGACCACCACGTTCATTTGTTGACTGGATTTTTTAGAGCTCCTTGCCCTTGCAGACAAGAAGTGCTCTCCCTGTTAGCCAAGACCTTGGGGATAATGTCAACTTCTTTTCAGGTACCACATCCTTATTTCAAAAGGGAGACTGTGAGAAAACCTGGGTGGAGAACCTGCCTAAATGTTTGCTGCAGACCACGGTGCATTTTTTGACCTTTGGAGTGAAAGATTTGTGTCTTAAGGAAAAGGGTGGGGTAAAAGGCAAGATGTGGAAAGCCCACCAGCTCCAAGTCTTTGAAGTCGTGAAACAATTTTGGAAGTGCTTTGTTCACTTAGAGGGTGCTGGAGTTAAAAAATAAAAATTGCTTTTGCAGCAAAGTGCACCATAAGGTCTGGAGGGACAGATTACAACTTTGGCTCTGCGTGCCTTATATAGCAAATGCTGCTTCAGTAGTTACTCTAAGATAGGATATGAAGGTGAGAGAAGTTAAGAATTGCTCGAGCCCCAGTGATTCACACTTACCATCACATTAAAATATGGGGGAGCTCTGGTTTTATTAATTGGCAAAGAAAGCAGAGGATCAGTCAGGGAGTTCAGTGCAGGGTTTTTGTGTTGAATGGCTTGTGCCTTCATGAGGTATTTCTGTGCAGCTATGACATGGGAAGCTTCATTTTCCCCTGATAAGATGCATTTAGTCAAAACTGTCTGGATGATGGCCTGCTTTGATCCTTGCTGTACATGGGCAAAAGGAAGGGCAGAGAGGTTAATTTTGAACAGCCTGGAGAGGAGCAGAGGCAGCAGGGTTTTATCTGTGAGTGCAAGATGCTACATCTGTTATGGGCAGGGGTGGCACTGGATAATCTCCAGAGGCTGAGGTTTAATTCACCTTGGTACTGAAAGTAAACCCTCAACCCATTAACAACTTGATAATCCCAAATTTGGGCCACACTATCACTGTTAACTCCTCTGAGGAGATCAGAATTGCCTTTCTTGGCCTATGCTGCATTTATTTATTTATTTGTGTTTGTTTTACAGCTGCTTCAAGCACACTCGTGACTTGGATGGGATCTTTGCACTCAGCTTGGGAACACTGTTTATGTATTTTCTGTGAGCCCTTTGTCTTCATCCCTGGTAACACAAATCTAATCTCCCTTTGATCCTAAAGCAAGAGATAGCTGAGAAATACCTATGAGAAGGCAAATCCACTTGAAGGTGTTCATGATTTGGTTTAGGCTGGGAAATAGAGAGAGTGAACTGGCAAGACAGCCAAGTGCTAGAACAGTTTCCTGCTAGGGGCACTGGGAAGAGGCATCCTGGCAGGTTTGAGCTAGAAAATGTGAGGCAGGTTGTGCAACCTGATGATTTGCCATGCCAGGGGCTTGCCCAGAGGACTTGAGGGCCATCATCCCAACTTCCCAACTACTGAGAGCTGGGAAGGTGTCTTTTGATTTTGTGCAAGTTATTCATGCAAATGCAGATTATTCTTGGTGCAAGTTCACACTTCAGATGGTCTAACAAGCCTCTTCTCCACCATTGTCTTCTCACTGCCCTGAGCTGAGGTGCAAGCACAGGCCTGAGCAGGAGCCAAATCTTGGACATGATGTGCAGTCAATGACCTGCAGGTTTGTGTCCACCCACTTCAGTCTGCAGGCTGACAGAGGAAAAGGGGATTTCTGTGCATGCAGCGAGGCAATGGGCTCCTGAGAACACGGGGCAGCTGTGGCTCACTTCCCTGAGCAGGTCTGAGCTAGGGCAAAGCCTGCTTGTTGAAGAATCCTATAAATGGCTTTGAAACTATTAGCAGAGAGGGCATCTAAACCTGTATGCAGAAGAGGAGAAGATCATGGCTGGATTTGCTATCATAAATGTAGTGTTTCCTACACTGCAACAAAAGCATCTTTTTTAGTAGGGAATATCCTTTAATAAAGACATCAGTAATAACACACAAACCAAATATATATATGTGTATCTACTAAAAGAAAAAAAATCCTTCTAATGCTTATTTAGACTCTGTGCTTGCCAGGTGGGCCATGTTTATGGGCTGTCTCTTGCAGATTTTAGTGCCAGAGAGACAAGCACTCTCTGATCAGGAATAGAATTTCTTGCATTTTCCAGGTCACAAAGACAGTGACTCAATATATGTTAAAAATAATGAAAACCTGTACTGGATAAAATGATGGTATGAGTAAAATGTTGTCTGGAACATGCTGAAATAGGTAAATTTTTAGTAAAAGAGACCCATTCCCTTGCAATTTTCTTTCTCTCACATTTTAGTGAGTGCCTATTTCACTAAGCTTAATGAGTCCAGTTGCTGCCTCTTTGGCCAAGTCTCTGGCTCGTGTTTCATTGGCCAATTATGTGTCAAAAGTAAAGCTTGACAGAGATCTTGTCACAAGAGGGACTTCTCGTGAGGGCATGTAATGATAAGACTACAAGGGGAAATGGCCTTAAGCTGAAGGAGGGCAGCTTTTTATTAGATATTAGGAAGAAATTCTTTACTGTGGGGTTGGTGAGGCCTTGGAACAGGTTTCCTGGGGAGGTTGGGGCCTTCCTGTCCCTGGAAGTGTTCAAGGCCAGGTTGGATGGAGCAACCTGGGATAGTGAAAGGTGTCCCTGCCTGTGGTGGGGGGGTTGTAAGCGGAGGATCCCTAAGGTCCCCAAACCATTCTATGATTAAATGCCTAAAGTTTGGCTATAGTGGACTTGGGGTGTGGAGGTGTAAAAGGTGAATATATCAAACATCTGAGTGGAGAGACAGAGGTTTGTTTCATTACACACTGAAGGAAAGTTCTTGGTACTGAGTTCTTGCCAACTTTATCCCGGTTAAATATTTGCCTCTCATTTTAGAGAGTTTGTGTTTGCCTGCAGGTGCAGAAAAGGAAGGGAATTGCTTCATTTAAATGAACCTTTTGTTTTAAACTATAAATAGGAATTCATCCTTGTTTCTCACTCCTTTAATCAGGCAACTTTTTATTAGTCTTATTTTGACATTTGTGTTGGAATTAATGTGATTGGCAGCAGAATCCAATAAATGAGAATTTCAGAGGTGTTTCTGTGCCGCTAAATGAACCTTTGCCTGCAGTTTGACTTGGCAGCACTTGTGGAGTTCTGCATCAGCTGGATTTTATTGTGTGGGGAGATAGATAATCAAAAAGGGAATCGTACTTGCCTGCAAATTAAACATTTTGCTCAGAGTGCTGGCTGGTGGTTGAGCAGCAGGGTGATGTCAGGGAGGGAGGGTGGGGAGCGCCAGCCCAGCGCTAAACGCCTCGTCGTACAAAAGCACAATGGCAAATGTTCAACAACGCGCTCGTGTCAAAACAAATCAGATCATAAGCAGCACCAGCTTGCTTTGCTTTGTTTGCAAGGAACTTCTCATCCCTGCCTCGTGATGAATGGTGCTGATAAGCACAGGGGGAGTTGCTGTATATAGCTAATATCTGCTTTAATACGTCTTTGAATAATAATTTCCTAGCAGAGATGTTCTTTACGTTTAGCCCTTTGCACGCCTTCCACAATAAGTCATGATACTGCTACACTAATGCTGTAATTGGTTGAATTGTGCCAGTATATGATTTTTTTTTTTCTTGTTGCATTCATAAGGCTTTGCACTGTGCAGAGAATGGCAGCATCCAGCAGTGGACATGACCTCTCTCGTGCTGGGCCAGGAGTTTCAAAATCAATGGGTCACACTCTGCTTCTTGGGTACAGAGCCAATCCCACTGAAGCAAGCAGTGCTAATTTGTCTGAATATTGATAATATGTTGGGAGAAGTCATCCCCTCTCACTCCCTTACCTCAATGGACCTATTGATCTTTTTTGTTATGGTTCTGTAATTTACAGAATTTGGTCTGATGGTTGAAGAAAATTATCCATTGAGCAAGCTAATTTTCAGTGTATGTTTTTAATCCTATGAGGGAGTGTAAGCAACATAAAGCTACAGTTGTGTGTGGTGGGACATGGCATGAGCCCTGTAGCTACCCAGTTTTAATAACTTTAGAGGTATTTGCCTGAGTCACAGTTCCTGAAAACAAACAATATTTAAATTTTATTGAAGAACTCCAGTGATCCTTGCTGTTGTCATATTTGGAACGCTGCTTAAAAATGGAGATCACTGTTGTTGCAGCTTTCCCCAGGACAGGACCAGAATGGATGACTCACTGGTTTAAGCTGGCAACAGTTAAGTCTGTAACCAGCACTTTTTGCTGTATTTCTGGGAGACAGTACTTCTCCTAAAGACCTCCCTTTTGCAGCTACCTTCCAGAGAAACTTGGTGCTTTTCTCTCTGACAGGTGGGTTGGGAAATAGTGGAGTACCCTCCTGCAAACTTGTGGTCTGGAATATTTGAATGCTGCAAACTGGTACTACCATCCATGTTTTGGGACAAGATGAGAAGCTTTGTGCTGCTGAAGCAAAGGAGGATTCAGATGTAGAGCCTTAGAGTGCTTTGAGGTAATTGTGAGCCTTCAGGAGGTGCTGCAGGGGTTAAAGCACTTGGCTGATAAAAGCAGAGTGCTGTCCTGGCCCCCTGCTCTTCACATTGACATACTGCCTTCCTGGGGCAGCCCTGCTGGAGGAAAGACATGTGAGGTGTATTAGTTATTAGATTATTAGGGTTGGTTATTAGATTATTAGGGTTGGTGCCACAGTACTCACTGAACAGTCTGAACCAGGGATGATGATTCAACAGATGACACAGGATGATTTTTTGATTATTTTATTAATTTAGCAAATGGAAGGTATTTAATGGAACAAATACCCCTCACAAACCTTATTTAAAGAGCTTTAGAGTGGTGGTGGTGAGCCTTTGGAAAACACCTGAGGAACTGCACTGAGCATGTACCTTTGAGCTTGCCTTTTTTCAGGTGCTCTGTGAGGTGATCTTCAGCTACACGTTCATTTCTCCTGAAAAACATTTTCCTTGGGCAGGCTCTGGTTCAGCCAGGCATTCAGTGCTGTTGATTAGACATCAGTGTATCCATGTGTCTGCTGGAAGAGGGACACAAACACCTGAGTGACACTCGGGCTGCTTACACAGGGTCTGTGGTGGAGAACATGGGAATAGGGGCTGTTTCCTGATTTATTTACATGGGCTGTCTATACACATTTACACACATGCACTTCTATTCCTCCATCAAGTATCCAAATTAAACTTTCTTAATCCTTCATTGAGCCTGGGCTTGAGGCATGTCCTTAGAGTTCCCAGGTAGATTTGATCAGGTACCTGGGAGCTGGATTGATGGTGGTTTTGCTCATCACTTTACCACAATGAGCACTCTTCACAATGGGTGAAGCAAAATAAAGTAAACAAACATACGGCTTATCTTCAATAGTATCATTTATTTAAATAAACCCAAACCAACAAAACACATCCCAGCACTATTCTAGCCAATGTTTCAGTCACATATAAGGCAGTAGAACTGAACACTTTTTCTTACTGCCTTTTTTCTTTCAACTTACAACAAAAGCATAAATGACAAGCAGCAAATTATGAACTGAAGCTGTGTATCCAAACAAGCAAGAAAAAAGCATCTCAAGGAAAGCCACAGGTTTGAAACCTGATTTTTCTAAACCATAAATAATGTATTTCATCTGGCTTTTCTGATCAGGGGTTTCAGCTCTAAAGGGCATGCTGGGCAGAGCTGATGGGCAGAACTGAAAAGATCAGACATGTAAATGACATGAGCTGCAAAGGATTTAATCCTTTCTGGAAGGCAGGGGGAATCCTTCATCAAATGTGTAAAATTTCTTTAATAACTAGACCTGGCAGGGAAATGCATGGAGTTCCAGCAGTGATAACTGGTGCTTCAAGTCTCTGGAATAGCCAGTGAACCAAAAGATTTGTGTTTGCCTAATTCCTTCAGGACTTGAACACGTGAATGTCATTGCATTCATGCCAAAAAAGGGCACACACAGAGAAAAAAATGAACCCCAAAATAAAACAATAGAAGGGCTGGGTCTTGTCTATAAGTTTTTTTCTTTTTTTTTTCATGATTTAGGGACTGCTTTCTACAGATCATTTTTAGTGCTAAGTCTCTCCAGCCCAGTGTTCCACTGCAGGCAGGGATCAGCCTTGGATCCTCCTGGATAGTCCCCAGAAGCTGGTGTTTAGCCCAAACTCCTGTTCTTTCTCCCACTACATTAACCCAAAATGCATGGAAGCATGCACTTCAGTTGAACTGGTATCTGCAGATCAGGGCTTAGAATTTCTCCCTCAGAGCTTGTGCTGGTTTTTTAATATGCAAACCCTTGCCAGAATGAGTCGGGATGGGCAGACCCATGCTGGGAGGGAGGCTCTGCTCTCTGGATGCTCCAGTTAAACATGGGGAAATAGCCCCCCACCATCCCAGGGTGGGCCACCACCTCTGTTCCTGGGGGTGCAGGTGAAGAGTGACTCCCTCAGAGGAAAGGTGTGTCCTTTCCTGTGCTTGGACACGGGATTTAGGAGGTGATGTGTCACTTGTCACCAGCTGTTTTCACCTGAGCTCACGTCTGGCTGGGCTGTGCAAATCCCAAGTCGTGGCTCTGTTTCCTTGGCTGCTGGTTTTATGGTCTCCCTTTGGATGAAAGCCCTCTGGGAGCCTCTTGCCTTGTAGCCTTGTCCCTGGGAGGAGGCTGCTGGCAGAAGTCAGCTCAAGGGAGCCTGATTTTCAAGCTGACCACGCAGCCTTGGCACAAGGTAAAAGCACCCTTCCTCTCCACTCGGCCAAAATACCCTCGGGGAGGCCTCAGGTTCCCACCCCAGCCCTCAGGGGCTGCAGCAGAAGTAATTATCCACTCTCTGCTGCTGGGCTTGGGGGCCCAGCAAGAGCCATCGGTGAGGAGATGTGTGAGCTCCTGTGAGGAGCCAGAGGGTGCTCCTGAAAGGGATCCAGGCTGAGCTGTGGTTGGGACACTAATCAGGATATTAATTGGGAAGCAGGAGCCCCTGCAGGCACTGTGAGAAGCTGGTTTGCTATGCACAGGGTGGACTAGACCTCAGATTTAAAGGCAATTTAGAGCTCCATTGGCTTGTAAGGTAGAAGGGTGGTGTGGGTTTGCTTCATTCCTCCTGTAACTCAGGGACAGTGAACCAGGGCAGGGGAAATCCGAGCTGCCTTCACCCAAGCAGAGTCTTTACACAAAGCCTAAAGGTGAGCCAGGCCTTTGCAGTGCCCAAGGAAAATACCCTTCTTCAAACACATCAGGGAGGCAAAGTCTTTGTGGTAGGACCAAAAAGCCTGAAGGAGGAAATGGTATTTTTGTTGCTGGAGAGTGTTTTCTCTAGACTTGAAATAAAATTTTAAGAATAGGAAGGTGAGGGAAAATTTGCATATGCTTTGAGAAGGTTTATGTTGTACTCCACCTGATGCTTCCCTCACTTTGGAGTTGGGAGAACTTGTCATCTTTCCTTCTGGTGGTGTCACTTCATTTATTTTTTCACTTTCTTGGGGCAAATAGAAGTAAACCTCAGCAGTGTCTACAGAAGTTCTGGGTTGCCTAATCAATAGTATCTCTGCTCTCCTGAAAGCATCAGTAGCTTGGGTTTTAAAAAGTGGCATGTTTAAAAGCCAGGCAGTCCTGCATTTCTTGGAGCTGCACAAGAAGGAGTAGGAGCACCTCCTGATTGTACTTAATTAGACAGCCTGGGGCTGGCAGGGCTAAATGGGAGTGTGGTGGGTATCAACCTCAGCAGAAAGGTGTCTGCTTTTATCCTCCTGGCAATGGCAGGGAAGGGGTTCATTGTAGCAGTCACACTGCTGGTTCTGGTCAGCCAGCTTGCAAGACTCCATGTCAACTGTTCTTCTGCACCACGGATGTAATGACTTGGGATTTTGCCACCAAATTCTCTTATGTGGCAGATTAACCTGGGTTTGTGCTCTGGATCTGTGCAGCACTGTGTAACTGTTCCTTTTGTCACTTGTAGAGGCTTGTGTTTCAGCTCATTCATCTTCATAATGAGCTCTGTTTCACACTTCTTCAGACAAGCACAAATGTAGAAATGAATACCATTAGGGAAGGGGGAGGATCCTGGAGGCTGAACTCTCAGAGAAATAGGGTTTTTACCTCTGGCAGTACGTGGAGGGCCTGCATTTTAATACCTGGCAGGCAGCTGATGTCTTTGCTACTGAGGAGGAGATGCATCTTGTCCTCCTTCTGCTCTTTCAGACAATACCAGTTTCCATTGCTAGCCTGTGAAACACAGCCAGGGTAGGTCTGTTCTTCACAAAAGCTCAGCTGTTGTGTGAGCAGTGCCTGAGATGGGGGCCTCAAAGAGGTGGAGTCCTCCTGCCATTACAGCCTCAGTTTTGCAGCTTAAAGCAATGGTGGACATTGTGCTTTTTTGCCTTTTGTCTTTTTTTTACTACAGCATTTCAGAAAGAGGAGGATTCCTCTGTGTAAAGTGTGTTGGCCTGTGCCCCCAGAAAGTGCTGTGAATCAAAAGGCTCGGGCTTTTTTGTGAAATGAGACAGATTGCTGCTGAGCATCTCCAGAGGACAGCTGCTGCTCCTGGTTTTCAGGGAAATTTTGTTGTGGGAGAGAGTGGCAGGGAGGGCTGGAACAAGCCCCCTGTTTATTCTTGGCACATGCTCTCCTTTTGTCCTTCCCAAGCTGCAGCAGGAGCCTGCAGGAGGACAGGGGCTGCCAGGACAAGGCTTTGCAGAGAGCTGGCCACGGCCACCAGCCGGGGGATTCATTCCCTTGGAGGGGGCTCCTTGGGAGGGTGCTTGGATTGGAGCTGTGGCTGTGGGAAACACTTCTGCAGCACTGGCTCTGAGATGGGTTTCCAGGAAACCTGGGATATGATTCCAGGTATTGTTGTTTTATTATAATAAATGTATTATTTTAATTATTATTGCACTATTTGAGGCATTCATTGATCCATTTATTTTTATGGCACGAGACTCATGATGCATTATCCCATCTGGGCTGTATTGCAGGTCCTGATTGGGCTGTATTGTTGGTCCTGATGCCTCATTGGACACATTTTTGTTCAGGGGACTGATCCCTTCCTATCAAGGTCTTGCTTACAACCTGTTAGTCCCATAGTTGGACTTTAGGCTCTCCAAGGTAGAACTTTATTTGTGTAAGTGTGTTCTTGACACAGAAGAGCCATGATCTTCCATCGAGTGTGTAGCTATTCCTGCAATGGAAATAACACTTTCCTTTCTCCTCTTGCATGAGCAAAGATGTGAAAGTTATTCAGGGCTGGCATCTCTCTGCAAAGTAGGACGTGAGAGCCCTGGAGATCCTTGGCTATAGAAGGCTTCTCTCTTCTCTTCATAAGCACTCTGGCCAAGCTGGTTTTTCTTACACTTTTTGTAGTCTTCCAGGCAGTAACATGGAGGAGGAAAAAAAAAATAATTATGCTTTAAAAGCACAGAGCCATGAATGTAAGACAGAGCACTGATCCCCTTTGAACCTCAAACCGAGTAGCTGCAAACTGAGGGGTTTTTCGTGGGTTTTTGGTTGTTTTTTTTTTTTTTAAACCCACCAAAATAGCACATTGTAAGTGTAGGGATACTATATATTCTGAAAGATTTTCCAGGGTTTAAGCATGGCTATTAGCTGCCTCCTTTTAAATGAACCATTTCAGAGTGATAATCTCTCCCTATCAGATCATGATTTTGAGCAATTGGTATCTCTGATATTAGCTTTAACCTTTCCTGTGTGAGCTCATTAAGATGGAGAAAACATACACAGGGGAGACCACACAGAGCTCATCTTTCAGTGAGCAGTCCTTCCTCTTTAGCAAGGGAAACTGCTTAAAAAACAGTCAATAGGATGGTGTGTTTTTTCCCAGGAGAGCACCATGGAATAAATGAGATCGTGGATTCATGAAAATCATGTCACCAGTTGGTCCCAGTGCTTTGGTCTGGGTTGTTTATCCCTCAGCAAAACTTGGGGGAGTGGAGCAGGTGAGGTAGAACACAGTAAGGAGGAGCAAGGTGCTTATTGGTGCTGCTGAAAGGATGATTTTTCAGAAAAAACCCATATGGGGCTTGTTTCCTTTGTGCTGTGATCCCTGCAGCAGATCTGTTGCTGTTTACATTTCACCCTAATCTGTACAATGTTGATCTAGATGTTTAATGAGTGGATTGGTGTGAAATCAGGCTTTAGGCTCCCAGGCAGTGGCTTAGTAAATACAATAAGCAGCCACTGTTCTAGCCTGGAGGGGGTGTTATGAATTTTTTATCACTTTTTTTTATCACATACCAGTCTGACAGCATTTGGATTTGTAGAAAGAAAATAACCCCAACCCCTCAGTTTCCCAAGAAATCTCCATTTCCAATATTTACACAGTGCAGTACAACTCCTACCTAATTGTTGGTAAGCCCTTCATGTCTTATGACAGTGGGGGAGACAGACACTTGAAAGAGTCATTCCAGTATTTACTCTGACAGGCAGATTGAGAGAGACCTGCTGTGAGAGGAGGGTGTCAGGGAGCCCTGGGGACAGGTATAACCTCCTGAAGGCCCTCATCAGTGTTTAACTCTTTCTGTCAGCTGAAGGCTGGATTTGGAGCAGTGGTAGTTTTGCCATCCCTGTTCTTTAACTATGCTCAAAATGCCTCCTGGAGCTCTGTGCAGTTGCCCCACTAATACTCTTTCAAAACTGCTGTCTTGCTCTCAGTCTCTCACAAAGGCTAAAAACCCACCAGAAGACTGAAAATGAAAAGCAGCCCCTTCTAGATAGCTCTGCTAAATCAGGAGGTGAAGCCTTGTGAGCAGGAAAGTTGAGGGCAGTGGAGGCAGCCAGTTCTCCAACTTTTATAACAAGATTTCTTGCACTGCAGGGACACACAGTGCTGAGGGCTGTGCAGATACAGCCTTGGAGCTCAGGAATGCTCTGCAAACAGAAGTGAAGGCAGAGCAGGGAGAAGGGGGGTGCCCTGGCCCCCCAGAGCAGCACAGCAGAGGACACCAAGACCTTGTGCTGGCACACGTGGGAGTGAGCTGGGCCACTGCTCTGCCAGTGGCCACCAGCTTGCAACCCTCCCCTGGGTCACTGCCCTTGCCCAGGAGATGCTGGTGAGGCTTAGAGGGCTCCAGGTGCACTCACAAGTGTGGCAGGCTGCTGTGGCCCCGTTGTGCTTTTGTCACCAGTGGGTGCAAGATGCTGGAAATGCCCTTTGCGTTTTCATGGAATGAAATTTTCATTCCAATTTTCATTGCAATGAAGCAACGAGGGGACAGGACTCCAAAACACCTGTACCCAGGTGGACAAGCAAAGCCTCCTTGTTCTGTGCTGCTTGGAGATGTGGGGCTGGAGTTGCAGTGCCTGCTGCAGCACACACAGACTGGAGAGACAGTGATTCCCTATTAAAAACAGGTAATGGGCCGTGACGTCCACTAAATGAGGTCTTGTGATAGTCACAACAAATGCAGTGTTTCAGGCAGATGAACATAATTCTGTCAGTGGGATTAAAAGGAAATGCTGCAAAATTATACAGATGGTTTTCAAGAAGTAATAAAAATTTAATTGAAACGGGTTTTTTTTGTTGTTGTTGTTGTTTTTATTAGTTTTATGCCATGTTGCCACAGAGTACTGGGTGTGTGGATTAAAAAGGATTTTTAGGAAGGTTAGGTGAAGTGGGAAAGGATTTGATGGGACCTGTTTATGGAGAGGTTTCTTCTTGTCCTCTCCTGCAGCTTTGCATGTGCCCAAAAGGAGGATTCTCCTGCTCATTCCTCCTAGTAAGGCCACCTGAGGGGAAGAGGCAGGAGCACTCCATGCAGGAGCACTCAGGGATGGGGTGGGCAGGGCTGCTGGGGTGCTCGGGCACTGAGAGAACCTTCTCTCTTCAAGAGAAGAACCCATTTTAAATTGTTCTTTGTTGATTCTTGTCTGGGCAGTGCCATTTTTCTTGTGCTGAGGAGCTGGCCAAGCACACAGCCTGCCCTGGCAGCTTGTGCAGAGTGACAGTGTCCAGTTTGCCCAGCATTCTGACTATGAAAAATGAGAGCAGTCCGAGGAACCCTTGGGTGCATATGGGCTTTCTCATCCGAGTGCTTCAGCCCTTCCAACTGAGCTGCAGGCCTTGGCTTTCAGCCTTCACAGCCAGTTTGGTTCCTTGAAAATTGAGTGTGTGTCACAGCTTACAACAGAGCTATGACTTCCATTGTGAGGGGTTTTTTCCTGCCTGCTGCTCCTTGCAGAGCTGGAACCTGAAAGCTGGTGGATGAGCTGCTTCCTCATTGCAGACCTGATGATGGGTGATGCCTGTCTGTGGAATCCACATATTTGGCAGTTTAACAAGTCAAGGGTGGCTTTGGTGTTATGGCAAGATAAATGCACACAGTTCAAAATACAATTTATCATCTGCTTTAAAAATAGCAGTGATGCACCCTGAGATGTGGGATCCTTGTGCAGGAGGAGATGTGGGTAGCAACTGACAGAACCAGAGGACACAGTCTCAAGCTGTGCCAAGGGAAATATAGGTTGGATATTAGGAAAAAGTTATTTACAGAAAGGGTGATAAAGTTCTGGAATGGTCTGCCCAGGGAGGTGGTGGAGTCACCATCCCTGGATGTGTTTAATAAAAGCCTGGATGTGGCACTGGGTGCCAGGGTTTAGGTGAGGGGTTGGGGCATGGGTTGAACTCCATGATCTTGGAGGTCTCTTCCAACCCAGTGATTCTGTGAATTCTGTGAGATGATCTCCATCCCAAACACATTGTGGGTTAGTTGGGAGCTGAACTGAAAACCAGAGGCCCAGAGTCCAGGCAATCTGGCTGATCCTGGGGGCAAATTCAGCCTGTTGTATTTGGGCATCCGATGGCTGGGTGAGGGTTTTGGATTCTGGATACCTGGCAGGTACTCACACAGTGGTCAGTGCCCCACAGCTGTGCTGAGGGGACAGGAGGCTTTGTGTGGAGGCTGCCAGCAGCCCATGGGCTGCAGTGCTATGCCCTGGCCACTCTGCATGCATGGTTCAGTGGGTCAGGGTCCCTGAGACATGTGACAACCATGTGCTCCACCCCTGTGCTGTGCCAACACCTTTCCAGCCACCAAAGCACAGCACTATGAGGGCTGCTATGGGAAGAATTGACTCCAGCTCAGCCAGACCCAATGCACTCCACTACTGACCCTGTGAAAGCAGTTAAAAGGATGACTGGGAGAGCCACAGCATGGGAACAAACTGTACAGTGAGGGTTAGATGAAGGGGAATGCCAACAATGATCATCTACACTTGCTGAGTGCCAAAGCTGAGCTCTGGAAGTGCTCTGTGTTGGCACCTGCCAGGTGGGGTGGCACTACAGGATGTTCTTCCTCTCCCAGCCCCAGCCAGGCACTGCTGCCATGGGTTTTGGCACAGACACCTCAGGTGTTCATGGGCTGGGCTGGCTCAGCCCAGCAGCTGTGTCTCAGCCAGAGGAAAAGGTGCAAACAGAGACACCCAACCCATGCACCTGAGCAGGCTGGCTGAGGTGGGCAGCCTCCCTCTGAGCCTCTCTGTAAATGTCCACATCTGGAGCAGAGCAGAAATGCTGTTTCTGTAGAGATGTTGGTGAGGAGGACAGGCTCTGTCTCCATCCAGGCAGGCAGTGAAGACCTCTGCCAGAGTGCTGCCGTGCTCATTGGTGCCATGGGAAAGTTCAGTGCCACCAATGAAGCATCTCCCTCTGAAGAGCTGCATCTCTCTTCAGCGTTTCACAGTGACCTCGTGTGTGGTGTTTTTATCCACTCCTTGAATTCTTGTGTGGTATTTAAAGCTTACTTCTTGGGGAGGGATTTTGGCTCTAAAGACTTGGGTGGGGAGACGTGTTTCAAAGATTGCCAAAGTGTTGCAGTGTTTAGTGCGTTGTTGTAGAGTTAATTTCTCCTTTTAATGCTCACCTGGCATTGCTTTGCTTGTTGTACAGCTTGTGGAAAGGGCTGCAGAGATTTGCATGGGATTTGTTTGACCCTGCCATGTGATGAGCAGGATCAGGTTTTAGTGGTTTTATCAGCCTGTCAGCATGCTTCATTTTCTCTCGGGGGAAATAAGTGATCTGCTCGCCTTCCCTGCTTATTTCACATTTGACTTGATGCTCCCACTATAGCAAAGATACCCTGAACTCTTTTAATCGTGCTCCTTTGGAGGCAGGGATAAAAGAAGGTGTTCTCTGAAGACATTTCCTCTGCCTGTGGGCTAATTGGGGCCAGTGGTGATTTGAAGTAAGCATCCTTGGAAATGAGCCCCTGACCAGGTTTTGCATTTCTGTGTCCCTAGTCTGTCCTTACATTTTAGGGATTTTGATCATCAAGGTCAAGTCTGAGGCACCAGATCTCAGTCAGAGCTGTGCTTAAAGCAACTCATTTTATCTCTCTAAAGCAAATTCTCCTGATTGTAAGCAGGTAAGGAGGATTAACACGAGTTAGCAATTTGTCTCTTGCTCTTTAATATGCTTGTAGCCCCATGGGGGCAGACACTACTTCCAGTGCCTCAGAGGAGGCAAAGAGCTGGACAAACAAGGCAGCTGGAGGGCTCAAGTGGGCCTTAGGCAAGAAATAAATCTGTGACTTTTGCTCAGGTATTCACTCAGGCTTCCCTCTGGCTTGGTAGCTTGGAAATCTCCTGCTCCAGCAGCCCTGCAGCAGTTCTGCAGACAACTGTTGAAATCTGCATCCAAACAGGAGGCAGAACTGCACTGTTCCGTCAGAAACTCGTCCTTGAACGTTTCCTGCATCTGTGATGTACCTGGGGGATGAGTTTCAGATCTCCCACCGTCGTTTTGTCAAATTTGCTTTATATGAACTGCTTTGAGACCGAAATGGAAAACGTGGCCTTGTCAGGCACCTTGCTTAGTGATTTGTGCTTGTTCCAACCTCAGTCAGTGAGGAAAAACAATAGCATGAAAACACCCCACCTGAGTTAAAGCATTTGAAAATGCAGGATGGAACTGTGTCTGCTGTACAGTGACATCCTGCCACATGCTGGGACTCGCAAGGAGTCCACTGGAGAGTTTCTCAGACATTGCCTTGTGCAACCCTTTGAAGGCAGAACGCGACGCAGGAAAAGTGTTGTCACCAAAAATCTTGGGAACTTCACTGAATAAAAAGGTTTAATCAAGACTGAAGAGGACTTCAGTGCTCTGAAACACTTCTGTAGTGCTTGGGTGAGTGGGGATAGACTGAAAGAAAGAACGCCTAAGGTTTTTTTTTCTTCCTTGCACACAGACACTGGCAAAATCAATAGTTTCATCTTTGCAGTAATTCAGGTGACAGTGTGCATAGTCACAATCAAAACACTTCACATGAAAAACTGCCACTGTTAATAGGAGCTTTTTAAACAGAGCAATTGGCAGCTACCTGCTTGGCTTGAATGAATTTATTAGAATAAATTAGCCATTTTTCTTTGTTTCTCCACTACCGTGTTGCAGGTTTACACACAACCTCCTACGCCTTCCTGTGTATTTAAGGTGCATAAATCAGATGTGTAGAATCTGCCTCAATTCCTGGCAACTTGAGCAATTACTTGCAATTTATTGGCAAAGAAGAGGCAACTCTCCTGTTTTCCTAGTGAGAATTTAGTTCACTGCCCCTGTGTAATGGCTCACAGAAGGTGCATCCCTCAGAAGAATGGCTGTCTGGAGACTCCTCATCACTCGGACGTCCACTGGTGCTGCCAATCCACTCTGCTTTAGTTATGTGGAGTGAGAACCCTCCAGTGGGCCAAAGAATCCATGGAGCCTTGCTGCCTTTCTCCAAAGACTTGCAGAAGGATTTTTGGACCATGCAGGACAGAATGCACTGGGTTACCCATAACAAAGGCAAATTTTGTGTTGGCTATGTCTTTCTGCTGCTGCTGGGAAGGGATGTGAACTGGAGGGTTTTTTGCAGTGCACTCTACCAGCTGATGCCTCAGGTTTCAGCTTTTATATTTTTTGCATTCTGTGCTTCTTTAGTTTGTGGCTCTGAGCTTCAAAAACAATTCCTTCTCTAGCTGGGGACCAAGGACAAATGATCCAAATCTCAGGCCCATAAACAACATGGACTGAAGAGAGAAAAACAAGAAGGATGGGACTCCATAATCTAAAGCTATAATTGGACAATGAACTCCAATGTGCAAATGGAGCAGAACTTATAAAAGTGAGAGACCCTGTAACCGCTTGTCCATTTTGTGACCATTTTGGTTCATCTTGGGTGTAGCCCTGGCTGGGCTCTGGTGCTGCCCAAGGTGGATCCATTGGAGCCTTTTAATAAATCCCTACTTTATTCTTTAACTCCATCTCTGCTCTAGGTTAGCCTTCACAAGGCATCACAGGTACAAGAAGCCACACTGTTAATTTAGGAGAAAACTGTGCTTCTGTTTACAGTTTTCCTTCACCTTTACAAATCTTGTTGGTGTGTTTTCGTGTATTTTTTTTTTTTTTGATGCACTTAAACTTTACTGACCTCTTTTCAGACAATTATAGTATTTTCTGCTGTCCTCCATAGAGCCTTGGTCTCTTGCATAGCAGTGGTTGAGCAGCGAGAATGCTTGAACAGTTGCCAGGAAAGTTCAGCGACATTCAAAAGCAGCACAGAAGAAATTATTATGGATTCTGGGTGCTTCATTCCACTGTTCTCAGCACTGCTTGATCCTGTTGTTCTGCCATGTTTTTTGGGATGACCCTGTTCTAGCTAAGATAGAATGGGATGGTGCTAGAGACCCCAGGAGACTGCAAACAGAACCTCAAACAGCTCAGATGGGCTAATGTGTGTTGAAGGAAGAACAGCCAACCAACAGTAATTATCATGAAACAGCAATTAAGTTGTCTTGGTTCACTGTTGTGGGCCAGTGCTTTTTGAGATGTCAGAACAGGATCTGGGCAGCTACAACCTCAGGTTGTATCACTGAGATAATTTTTCCTCCCTTTGTGCTGTCAGCTTTCATTTTCAGCTGTGTCATGTTCAGACAGGCAGGATGCCTTATGAAAATCCCTGTCCATGTGCCTTGTTAGTGTCATTTACAGCTTGTGATTTTTTTTTGATGGCATCTTCTTAATACACCCTGTAGCACAAGATGATGTTTGGTCACTTGACCACCCTTCCCTGGTGCTTTTCTGGGCTGTCCAGATGAGTATTCTGGGCTTCACCTGCATCACTGGACAATGTGTTCAGCTGTTCACCTGTTTGGTTCCCCATCACTGTTGATATTTTTGGGAGGTACAGCTTGCTGCTACATTTTCTGCAGCACAGGTGATGGAGCCCTCCACAGGGTGAGTGGAGCAGGGATGTGGCTGGCTCTGATGTAGCATCTTTGGGGACACTCTCCTTGCCCTAACCAATGTTACTGTAGGGAATGTGCTCGTTGGTGCTTCACCCCTTGAAGGTATGGTGCTTCTCCTACAACAAATCGAGGTTCTCCCTGCATTGGAGAATGTGCACCAATTACAGCTAATGGTGAGCAATTAGTCTGAATCCAGCACAAGCTCTGCTGGCACAAATTGGCAGCTTTACTTTGACTCCTCTGGTTCTGCTGTCACAGCTATAATTGGGTCAACACTTCAGCAAAGGGATGCCCTTCCATTGCCCACATCCCCCTTGGCAAAGCCTCTGTGCCACTGGAGGGGACCTCCATTGCCCAGATCCCCCTTGGCAAAGCCTCTGTGCCACATCCAAAGTGCCAGAGAGCAGCTGGTGGCTGCCAAGCCCAGACAGGGCTGGGGCTGCACGTGGCACTGACCAGATGTACCCAGCGTGAATTTGGTTTCTGACAGCCCGAGAAGCAGGAGGGAGAGGATGCAGCACCTGGCCCAGTGTTTTCTATCTTCTCCTTGTGTGAGATGGCACTGACAATGTGCAGAGGGTACCTGCCTTGTTTTAGGGCTGTGCTTCTCTGTAATTTGAGCCCATCCCCGTTCCGAAAACTCCATGGGTTTAAGTGCCAGAGCAGTACAAATTGTTTCCATTTTTCCTGATGGGGGAACTGTGAGACAGAGCAGTGTTTGACCTCCCACATCACATTGCTGACATTTGGCACAGCTGAGTATTTTGAGCACAGATTTCTTGAATGTCAGGCCAGTGCCCTATAAACACAGGTTGCCTTTTGTTGTTTGCTGGGCACAACTGTGTGGGAGAAGCAATAAAGCCACTCTGTAGGCAGGGCACTGAGGAATGCTGCTCCATTTGCATATGAAAACATTTATCCTAATACTCAGAGCTAACATAGCTACCAGTGAGGGGTTTCCATGGGCCCCGAAGTCTGGCAGAAAGAGGGTCACACCACCCTCTTCAAATGAACTGCTTTAAGTTTAATTAAGTCCACTACCTCCTGGGTAGTTGCAAGCTCCCAAATTTCTTAATTGCCTACTGTGCAAGTGGAGCCCAATTGTAGTGTAGGGCTTGGAGATTTTCCCTTTCCTTCCTACCCATAAACAGCGGCAGCAGCGAGGAGTGCGTGGAGCAGTTGATGCACGGGCAGTGATGGATGAGGCAGCACAGGGAGGCAGAAATAACGTGGCAGATTGGCTGTGGATTTTAGCTGTCTGGGAAGGAGGCAGAGGGGCTCTGCTGCACACCATCTGGATGAGGCACTGAGAGGTGCTGAGCTTCACGTGAGCGCCGCAAGAAGAGGAGGGTGCTTTTCGCTCGTCGGAGATCAGAGCTGACACTTGGATGTGTTCAGGGTGCCATCTACCCTGTCTAAATATTTATTTCTTGTGCTGTGCTCAGTCTAATGCAATCAGACTACAGTGTGGAGGGCTGCCATATCCTTTTAGCTCTGAATTTGTCTTGCAGTAAGAGGCTCTGCTGCCCCCAAACCATGCATGCATATTGCAGGCGAGGAGGAAGGCTGGAGCACCAGCTCCCATTCCAGCAGCCTGGCCTTGCCTCCTGCCTGCTGTCAATTACATCCCACAGCACTTGCTCCATGCTCCATGCACTACCTTGGATTTTGTCACTCAACCCAGTTAGTGTGAGCCTGAGTCCCTTTTCATTAGGAGGAGGATAAACGAGCCAGCGTTATCTCCTGAAATATAAAAATGGAAATGGACTTCTACTGATATTAGTTTGTTTTACCATTTCCACTCTGTATGTTTTCCAGATATTCCCCCCAGCTGAAGAGCGGAGTGCTGTGGCAATGCCAGTCTGAGAACCTCTCTGCTGAGCAGAAACACATTCAGTTTGAGTGTGCCAACCCTAAGTTAAATTATCCATTGTGTCTGCACAGAGGCCTGTGAGGGTGGGATGGCTTAGGAGAAGTTTGGTTGGTTTTTTTTTTTGTTTTTTTTTTTTCAAAAATCACGTGAGTCCCTTGGACCCGTGTCATAAATGAAGTTCCATATGTCCAATTAAATAAACCACAAACTTAAAATTTTGCGGCATTTTTGAGATTCTTAATTGAGATGAAATAATACAACAAAATATAATTTAGTAGTTACAAAAAGGAATTTGGCAGTGCTTTGGATAAAGCATCAGCAAAAACCGATCAGTTGGGGTACGGAGAGTCAAACGTGCGAAGGCAGAAGGATCCAAACACAACTTACATACTGTCTGCTAATACATATGCATTGGTACTCTCCCATAAATCTCCTCCTGTTTGAAGTCTAAATCTCCTCTCTTGAAGTCACCACATAGCTCATGCTCCAGCTGTTGTTAAGGGGTCTTTTGGCTTTTCGGGGATCTCCCTGGATGAAGATTGGAAGTTTTCTTCCCTGCCCTCCTCACGACCTGGCAAGTTACGCATGCACATTGCACTCCATGTTATATAAGTAAGCTCTATTTTCCATTCAAACATTATTATTTGCTATTCTTGATTCCCTATGTGGAATTGTCCCAACATTATTCTTCTCACGGCCTTTTTTGCTTTGGTAGTCCCTCTTACTTTTGCCAACTATGCATAGGGAGTCTTCCTCCTCAAGGCCATTTCTACTTTGGAGTATTCTGCTTACATCCTATATCCTTTTTCTCACAAGATTCATCTGTAAGAGAACCCTCCCTGCTCTTTAATACTGATCATGTATATTTTTTCTTATTTGATTACAATTATTTTCTAAAATTTATTTTCTAATATGAATAATGTTACAATTTAGTTAGCACGAATCATACCCATTTATTACACCTGGGTGAGATACAGAGTTGAATTTGTTGAGCGTAACATACCCACTGGAGCCTGTTACCATCAGTCCTGCAGTACCTGAGGCCTTGTGCAGAGCTCAGTGTGACAGACTTGTACAGAACTTGGACACTCGTTGCATAAACACACATTGAATAAGGAGGGTGTACAGTGTTTTACTTGAAATAATGCTTATTCTGCTCATCTCAAGCATGATTGTGATAGGATTTGTTTGGTTCTTTGTTCTTGCAGACTTACTAATTTTTTTTTAATAGAATGGTTAACTTGGACTCACCACCCCATTGTGTCTGCAGTTCAGACTAAAACTATTTCAAATCAATAACATGGAGAACAATTTTTCAAGCTTTTCAGCGTGGATGAGCTAAATCATCAAGGGCTGTTCTTGTAGCTCTGTGTGTTACAGCAGCATGTGGAGGGGAGCAGCTGAAATACAGTTAAGGAGTGGCTTGACCCCCATTGAAGGAATGTGCTGTTAAGTATTCTGATTTTTTTAAAAGTAAAATGTACCTAATTTTGGCTTTATAACCCATTATATGTTATAAATATATATTTGTTATATTTGTTTGATCTGTTGTAGGCATTTGATTTAATAAATTTAAAGCAACAGTGATGGATAAGAGATACCCTCCCGTTCGATGCTGGAATTACAGGAGCAATCCCTGAAAAAATTGTTTTGTGTATGTGCATTTGCAAATCAGTTTTCATGATCTTGTTTAGTATGTGTATGACTGCATATGTTCACTGTGGGATTTATAGTATTTACTGACTGAGTTGAACATCCTTTTAAGTTATTCTTACAATTTAGTGCCAGAGAAGTAAAAATGCTTGTGATTTACAGGCTCCATTGGCTGAGTGAGAACTGGTGAGCCCAGCAAAGAGCAGAGGGGGTGTCAGCTGAGGACTTGGTGTATGTTTTGGTAAGGTGTGGGAGTCCATGAGTGTTGGTAGATGAGGGGCATTGGGTGAAAGATTGTGCCCCTTTCAGCCAACCATTCCCAGGAAACATTTTTGAGATGCTATGTTGTGTTTTTTTCCTGTCTGAGAGAATAACATTTTTAAAACAGCAGCATAAAGGTTGGTGCTCTGTATGAGACAGGGACAGGCATCTGGAGGGGCTCAGACCCAGAGGCTCATGTGCTGCAGCACAGCAACAGGGCAAGCTTGACAAGCTGTGAGGGGACCTTGCTTCCTCATCCTCTGATGAGAATGAGGGTAGGAGACAGTGGAAGCAATAGTAATACTTAATTAAAAGGTACACTGTCATCCCCTGTGTATATTTGCAACTGTGTATAATGTAATTAACATTACTTTAAAGATGCATGGAAAAATACCTGCTCCTCTGGGGACTTGGTAAGCAGCTAAAGGACTTTGTGTGCAATGCCACCTCCCTTCTGAAGTAGCTAAATGGAAAATCAGTGTTGAAGCAGAGCTGGAGGGCTCATTAGGCTGTATAGCTGCATTACAAAGTGGGTTGTATTTGGGCTGGGCTGCAGAAGCAATGTGTGTTCCTCTGCCTGCCTTGGATGGTGTGTTGGCCAGGCCAGGTCCCAGCCCACGGTGCCATGGCACAGCTAGAGTCCCCTGGGTGCCAGCCCCATTCCAAGGGAGCCACAGGGACCCTCTGGCTCCTGCATCCTGCCTTGCCAGTGGCTAGCAAATGACAGGGCGAGATGCCCCAGCTCTTCCAGTTGTCAAAAGATGGCACAGGAAACTTGCTGGATGCTCTCCCTTGTCTTTAGCAGGTACACTAAAACACAGGATGAAAGAGAGGGAATGCTGCTGCATGAGAAGCAAGGGAGACTTGCATGCTGCTGCTGCATGGACCTCAGGCTCTCACTGTGGTGTCAACCTTCAGATGCATGGGTGGAACAGGTATGGCAGTGATAGACAAGGTCTTCTGTGTTGTCTTTGTGGCTGAAAATTGACTGTACTTCTTTATGAGTTTGTAAACAGAAGGCCTGACCCAGCCACCCCCCCCAGCAAACAAACTTTCATGCTCTCAGGGTTTGTAACTAGAGCCTTTTGTAAAGGTGCCCTGCTTAAATGCAGGTATTTTACCACTTCAGTATCTTTCTACTATCTTTGCTTAGTTTGCCCCTTAGAGACTGTTTGTAATTCTTCACTTTGTTTGCATGAGGGATGGTAAAAAAAAGGTGTCATTCCTAGCTCTGTGTGAGATCGCCCTGTTTATGAAATCACACCAGCTTGAGACACAATTACCACAAATAATTGCCAAGAATGCTTGCTCTAAAAACAAAATTTTCTAGTTATTGTTGGCAATGCTTTTCACAAATGAAGGTTGGCTATTTAAGGCTGAATATTATGTTTTTGTACTTGGTTATCAGGCATTGAGACTGTGAACTCCAGTAAGATGTTAACCTTAAGTGACATTTATTTTAATGGAAGGAATGAGACAAGCAACGTTCTTGGTCCTTCAGGTGATGGGGACAAAGAATTTGGCAGTCATCATTTCATCATCATTTATATCATCCCAGTAAGGTGCCACAGTGAACAAAAAAACCCCAAACCTGCACAGCCAGAAAATCCCTGTCCTTTCTGGCAAGAAAACCGTGGTAAATGTGGTTCTGTAGTAGCAGACCTTGTTTAGGTTATTTTTCAGCTGCACCTTGTGTTGCTGTGCTATGGATGCCTTGTCCCTTTGCTGTGTGGTGGGTGACAAAATGGGCCCCCCCTGTGCCCCTGTGAAGGATTAACTCTGCTTATCACATGGCAGAGTTGCTTTTGATTCCGTTAGTGCACTTCTCTTCAAAATCCTAATTTCGTGTACAAATGGACACGATTCTCAGATTTTTATCCAAATTAGAAGTAAATGGCTAAAAGCAAGCCAAAATTTATGGGAATTGTTTTGGAAGAAGATTCTCAGGTTATACTGAAAGGCATAGACACATTCCTGTTTCATCAACATAGATAGCAGGGCTGCAGGGAGGGATGAGGGATAAGAAATAGAAACTGAAAAAAAGGGCTTTTCATTACACCTGCTCCCTTGAGAGACAAGGGACAAAGGAGAATGATGCTGCTAATCATTGCTGCTGTGGGGTCTTGCCTGTTAAATCTACCTGGTTGGATAAAAAACTGCCATTAGCTGAGAATTTGATGATGAGTCCTTGCTCTTTGCAGGAATTGGACAGAAAGGATGTTTCCTCTGCTACTGGCAGATTCTGGGGGGTTTTGCTGGGTGCTGCCCTTGCCCTGGGAGGCTCAGCAAAGGGCTGGATAATGCTGCACTGTGCTCTTGCATGGGTTTCTGGCAGGCAGTCAGCTGCTTGGAGAGTTCATGGCTTTAATCTCAATAGCATTTTGTTACTGTTTACCCCAATGGCTGGTGTATGCTTTTATTTTTAGATATGGGTGCTGGTAGGGCCATTTTTCCCACCCCTCCCTTCCCTCAGGAAAGCCTTTCAGCATGTCAAAATGTTAAAAGCAAAGCTGACCATTTCCCTTGGAAGGGGAATCTGCTCTGAGCTGTTATTGATGAAAGAAGTGGTCACTGGAAATGTAGGATTTTAGGAGGAATGCTGATGAAAATCAGGAGACTGGGAGAAACACTGACTCCCAGAGATGGTTGGGTTGCTTTGCTGCATGCTGGGGGATCTGTATTTAGAAAAAGTGGCAAGTTTTGATCCTGCCAGTGCAGGAGCAGTGCTGACATGGTCATTTCATGGTCAGAAAAGTTCCTCCCTGTGGAAGGAAGGGTTTGGGTGCTGTAATGAGAAAAGTTTCTATAACTTTAGGCAACCATCAAGCAGAATAGCTGCTTTTGTATCTTAAATTTATTTCTAAGATACTGTGTATGAACTCTTTTTTTAACTGTGCAAAGTTATTGTGTAAGCTGTGGCTTTGCCATACTGAAGCATCCAGTCTAATATTCAGATGCTGAGTATGTGCAGATTCCCCTAATTCCAGTTTTATTTCCTTTCAAAATCGATGTTGTGATGTTTTGCATTCCTGAAACCCAAACTCCAGAATTGCTGTGATTTATGGGAATTTCAGCTTTGATAAAAAGAAAATTGCAGAACATAAACATTAAATGAATAAAACCAAGGAAAACTCTGAAAATATATATATATATGTATAAAGATAGATATCTTGCGTGCATAAGTGTATAACACAAATGATTCTGAGGAAGTCCATTCCATGGTGATGCTGATGTGGTTAAATTAAAAGCATTAAAAATGTCACATTTAAAATGCAGTGTCTTCACATTAGGAAATATATTATCTTGGACGTCTACAGATGTTTCACTGAGTGCAATTCCAGGTCAGAAGTTCTTTTCCTCTCACAAATACAGCATAGAGATATAGCAGGATGTCCTTAAAAACAATTCCTTTGTGGAGAATAACGAACTGAATTTACTGCAGAGAAAGCATTACTTACTGACAGAAATATGGCAGAGCTCTAGACGTGTGCTTTTGGTTACTGAGGTAATTGAGAAAATTAAAGGATGATTCTGTTTGGCATGAAGTGCCTGCTCATGCATTGGGCTGGGAGCCTCATGCAGCCTTGGAATTCCCTGGGAAGGGAAGGAGCTGGGGGTTCTGCAGGGTTGGACTCTGAATGTGTTTTCTTCTCTGTTGTTCTTGCTGGAGTTGTTCTGTTTGAAGCTGGAGAATCAGTTAACAAGTAATTTATTAACTGGACAGTTTTCTCCGTGTTTAAAAGCTTGCTCTATGCCTGTGCACGTCTGGCTCCTGCCTGCTCCGAGGCATTTGTGCATCTTAAAACATGTGAGTAGCTCCCAGAAGTCAAGGACATTGCTTACGTGCTTTGGGAGTTTACAGGACTGAGGCCTCAGAGAAAACCTGGTCTAAATCTGAGGCTGACTCATCCACCAGAGATCCTGTTACACTGGGTAGGTGCTTTGGTGAACTTTCTTGCAGGATGAGGCTCTGAGAAGTGGAAGGAAGGAGCCAAAGTGCATTTGGTTTGGGATAACTTCCATCCCACCTTGGAGCTCCCCAATCTCATTGTGAACTCAATCTTCAGCCTCGTTAATGTGTATGATCCTAAGCACTGTGAGTCAGTAGCCATTTCTGGAAATGCTGGCTAAAAGAAAAAGGAAATGGGGAAGAAAAAGAGAAAAATGCCAGGAACAAAGGGAGCAAAAGCTAGCATGAGAAAATTGTTTTATTCAGAGATTGAAATAAGTGATGGACAGTTTTCCCTATTTTCATATAAGCTGTTCATCAGTGTAACAACATGACTGGTGTGGCATGGCCTTTAGCTGGAGTGGGCTGGCAGGGAGCCACTGGATCTCACTTGTTTTTTGCTTAGACAGGGCATTGTCAAAGGACACAGTGGCTCCTTGCTGTAAATCTCACTGCTATTTGTGCTGCACCAGCGTGCCTGAGTACAGGCAGGACTCATTTTTCATGAGGATTTTTTTATACACTGACCAATAATCCATAGGGTTTGAGCATGGTCTCTTCCCTCTCTAGTCAACATCAAAAGAAGATCCCAGCGTGCTGAATAGGGATTTTTCTCTCTGCTGCTGTGGCTGGGGGTGTAAAGCAGAGCACAGTTCAAAGATCTGCGTTGCTGAAATTGCCTTGTAATGCTTTATTCATATCTTTGATACTGCCTGACAGAAGGCAAATTTATTCATTCTGTTGCCTGGCTGTGATAGAGAGCTTAAGTCCTAGAGTAAGTAAGATAAGTATTTGCAGAGATGCTGTTTAAAGCCTTTACCTGTTTTTGGGCTGCAGGAGGACAGAGATGCCAACACAAGTGGCCCTTTGAAGATCACCCAGCTCAGGTTCCTGCTCCAGGGAAGCCCCAGCACCAGAATGGGCGACTTAGGCTGGTTCAAGGAGCATCACTGCATGCAGGGATAGGGCCCTTCTTCTTGCTGGAAGATAAGTGGGGACAGTTGGTTACTTCCTCCCTAGCACAGGGAGCCCCAAAGACACTTCAATGCCTTTGGTAGCCCTCTGGCTCTTCTGTGGGCCACAGCTCCACTGCCCACTGCACGGTGTTAGCCTGCACCCCAAGGCTGAAACTGGCCCTTGGCTTATCAGACCTCACTAGGCTTCTGGTAGAGTCCATCCACAGGTTTATCAGGATCCCTCTACTGCTGAGTTTCTTAGCTGGTCCTTAGGTGATCACCTGCCATGATTTGCAGAGGTGTTGCTGAGGGTGGCCCTGATAGTGGTGCAGTTTCCTTCTCGTCCCTCACTGCTTGGAGATGGATGTCAGGAGGATGAGTGACTCACCCAGTGCTCCCCATGCCCTCCCTTCCCTAGGGGTGGGAAGAACATCAGTCCTTCCCAGATGTCTGGAACCTCCCCCGATCACCAGTTTTTCACAGGTGTTTTTCCAATTTTCAGTTTTACAGTTTGGGTTTTTTTTGTTGAGTAAGTGATGTGACAGATACACAGAGGAGATATTACAAGCTGTAAGGTTTTATGGTGTATCAGGAATGGAAGAAAGCAGATCTAGCTGTTGGCAGCAAGTATTAAAAATGAAGCAGGTTTAGAAAGGATTATTTCTGCCTTTTTATTTGGAGAAATAATCTCCCTTTAAAAGTTAGTTACTAATATGCCCCATGACTATACATTTATCTCTACCCCTAATAAAGGATTTTATCATTAATACGCATGAATTTTCACTTACATTATAATCCAGAGGCAAATCTCCCCCTTTAAATGCAAAATGTTCAGCAGAACAGGGATTCTTGGATAATTTGTTGAGGAAGCTGGCTCAAACATAGTAGAGCAAGTTTAATTTTCACTATGCTCTTTGGCGCAGCAGAAGTTGTCTTTTGCTGTGTAATTTGTGTTTTCATAAGTACATCGGGGAAAGGTGAAAAAAACTGAGTACCTTGGGCAAACTTGGAGGCTGGGGGGTTTGTTGGATGTGGGGAAGGAACTGATTGAGGGGCAGTGGGAAACAGGGCTGCCCAGGGAGAGCAGGCAGACCACAGCTGAGCCAGACTTGTGGAGAGGAGAGTGCTCTCTTGCCCTTGATTTGGTTTATCTTTCCTTAGGGCTTTTAGCCATCAGAAACCAGTACTCAGTTTGCCAGCCTTATTTTTACTTACACTCAGCTGAGTTCTGTTTTTTCTTTCAATAAATGTCAAATGATTCTAAAACTCACTTGTGGAATTTCAGAGTGGTATTTTTTTCCCTTGACGTGACTCCATTTCTCCCCAGTCTTACAGATTTTAGCAAGTCAGTAAAATAACTCCAGGATTCTCTTAATGACACCACAGCCTGAAACTGCTTTTCTTTTTTTCCTGTCATCTGCCACTCCGGCATTTCTGATGTTTGAATCTTGAAGTGCAGCTGCCAGAACAGGCAAAGTTTGTGTGCCTACCCAGTTGGGAAGGTGAGGAAAATGCTGGGAGCAGAGTCTATTCCAAGCAATAATGTGATACTGCTGTTTCTTTGAGTTTCTAGCAGTTCAAGCATAGTGTGCACTCAGGACCTGTGTAATGCTTCTCCATCTCAACTGTGGCTCCTAAAGTGGTGACAGAGGGGAGGAGTAAATGCCACTCAAAGAAATATCTCCTTCTATTAGGGCCTGACCTACCCGTCCCTGAATTAGGGGAATCCTTGCAGAGCCAGGTTCCAAACTCTTCCCTTCCTGCATTGCCCACTGGTCATGGAAGCAGTGCCAGCATGGGGCAGACGTGGCAGCAAATCCACTAGCCCTCTGTGAAGCTCAGGAGGCCACAATTCCCCAAAGTGTGGCACTCTGGTGTACTTTAAACCCATGGAAGCTGAAGGGAAGAGTCGAGTGCTTTGCTTTCATTCTGCCTAGCGAAGCTTGCAGGGCATCCCTCCACCACTGCTGCTTTGTTCATGAATCTGTTTCTTGTTCCAAGGCAGGGATATCCATCCATCCATCCCTCCCTCCATCCATCCATCCCTCCCTCCCTCCATCCATCCATCCATCCATCCATCCACCCATCCCTCCATCCATCCATCCATCCATCCATCCATCCATCCCTCCATCCATCCATCCATCCATCCATCCATCCATCCATCCATCCATCCATCCATCCATCCATCATCCATCCATCCATCCATCCCTCCATCCATCCATCCATCCATCCCTCCATCCATCCATCCATCCATCCATCCCCTTCCCTCCCACTTCTCTCCACACTCACTGCCTCTCCCACCACCGCTGTTTAGCTGATGCCTCAAAGCTCCGTGCTGGGACTCTGCCAGCAAAATTTGAATCTCATTTTGCTACATCTTTTTCTTGTTTTTCCTTGGGCAGAGAATAACACGGGGGTGTCTGTTCCCCTCAGGTTTTGTGGCCTCCTGTGCTGACCTAGAGGCATCAGGTCATTTTGGTTTTGTTTATACCTTGGCTTTATCACGTGCATTGTCACAGACTAGCGCCTGGTAGAGGACTGGTGTTGCTCAGGTCTTACAGGACCTCCATGCAGTATGGGCTGCTTAGGGTGAATATATGGGTGTCCCATTTACTTCTTGCATTTAGGGTGTGCCTTAAAGCCTCTGGTGCCTAAAGAGGGCATCAGGATGCAAAGCAAACCTTGACCATCAGCACTTGACTCTTCCTGCAGCTCCTCTCAAGGGTCCGTGCCTGGAGGAGTGTGGGGGTTGAAGGTCTCCATTCCTACAGAATCACTTGGGAAGGCAAAAGAAAACTAAATTTCCTGCTAAATCACAAAAGCCTGAAGGTGTGCGCCGAAATGGCCCCAGTGCCACAGAAGGTCCAGGCAGGGATTAGAATTAGGGTTTCACCAGGTCACCTAACACGTTCCTCCTTTTAAATTGCTCATGCCACACTGGTGCCTCTTGGTTTGCAGCATTCAGAAGGACCCCGTGATGAGGGACAGTGACTGGGCAAGAGGTGAGCTGGGCTGAGGTCTGGTGCTGTTTTACATAATGGGGTCAAAATTGCACATGGGGAGAGCATTTAGAAGAAGGTAAAAATAAATCCGCTAAATATTTGGATAAACCTGTAGCTGCTCAAAATGCTGATGTCTTGATTATTTGTCTTTGTCTAGTTAAATGCTGGGGTTTTTTTAATCTTTTGCTACCAAATGACTGATCTCAAAGAGGCTTACAGTAAAAAAAAATACATATTTAATTTGGAAAAAGTCTTGCAGGGAGGAATGTATTTTTGCTGGTTTGCACAATAAAAGAGCAAACCACTTTTCATTCTTGCCTGATTTCAAAGACAGAAAATTGTCATTTTGCCATGAAAGGCTGTTTTTGCTGACACAATTGGTAGTTTAGCTCTGCTTTGATTTCCTATTCTAAATATGTTGCAAGATTATAGGGTGCATCCCAAGAAATATTCAGCAATTTTTTTCCTTTTGAATTGCTTAAAAATTAAGATAATGATTATGAACATGGCATAAGTCTACGCAAGATGTATTTTGTTTCCCTCTCCTTGACACTCAGTGTGTGCATTCTTGGGATGATATTTTATTACAGGACAGCAATTCCAGGATGATATTTTGAATACATTAGTAATGAATTCAAAACTAAATGTAAGACCAGAGTCTGAACTGGTGTAAGTCAATGTCATTCCATGGAAGTCAGTAAAGCCATGCCAGTTTGTCCGAGATGGGGATGTGCCCTGTGGTTATTTTCTCCATCTGTCCATAGTGCAGAGCTGGTTTTGCCACCACAGGTAATATTTATATGTATATGAGGAACAGAAGAGGGGCTCAGTCATTTAAAATTGTGAGGGAACTGGAAATTTAAATACTCGCCCCTCCAAAGCAGGCAGAGACAGCCAATCATGATTGTTCCTAAGAAATCTTGATACCATCTAATGCATTGATGACTGTGTATTTATTTCCTCAATGGTTTCCCAGCAATGCCTTGCTATGGAAAACATCACCCATTTCTGCTTCAGCTGGGAGTTGCTTTGGGACAGGCTGATCCCCTCAGATGTTTCCCTCAAATCACCTTTCCAGTGAGCACAGGTTGTGCTGCTCAGCATGGCCACAACCATTTATTTTTTAATTGAAAAGGTGTTGCTGACCAGCAGCAACCACTCTGGTCTCCCTCCTCCCCAGCTGTAAGGACCTGGGACAGAAAGTGGATGCACTACACATTTTTACCTTCCCAGTTTCTCAGTGAATCAAGAATAAGAATTATCTTTATACGGGGAAAACATATTTTTCTTAAATCTTATTTATACAAACAATGGATCTGTTTTGGTATTTCCACCATTACCCTTGCAAAGGAAGAAAAGTCAGGGACATACATCCAGTAAGGGAGGTTGGGAGCCTGAGAAATGCTACTGGATTATAACAAGAAATGTAGAGTCAAGGTAGAGGTACAGCCCCATTGGCAATATCTCTATTACCATGGCATTAAATTAACCTTGAGGTTTCACAAGTTCATTACATGCAGCTGTTTACATTGGCTTTTTATGAGAGGTTTTATTCAGGGTGAAATCCATATCTTACAGGCAAGGAACCCCTTGTGGTGTGGGTTGGGTTTTTTTGCCTACTTATTGATGGCAAATGCTTGAAAATGTGTTACAGATCGAAAAGTAAAAAAATACAGCTTTTGTTTATATGGAGTCACTCTTGCAAATGTCATGTTTGCATATTTTGAAATTAAAAATCAATACACCATTACATATCAAGAAAGAATATTTCACAGCATCTGTTGTAAAAAGGTTATGGATTTCCTCATTAGCAGCTGGCTTGGAATAGAGTGAGAAGGAATGGGGCTGTTGGCAGAACACTTTGGGGATGTGCTGCTGAGCCTGGGGTTTGGAAAACAAATACCCCTCTGCTTTTGGGAGCCTGGTCACTCTCCGAGTTGGTGCCTTGTATATCCCTTCTCAGGCCACATCAGAACTGCTTATTCTTGTTGTACTTTATGTATCAGGTAGAGGATTAGTATTTTTTTCTTGTAAGTAGCTACTGATGCTAATTTTCCAGGACAGAGCTAGAGGAATGAATCTTAAATCCATTAAAAAAAAAAAAAAAAGTAAGACACACTAGGAATTAAAATGATAAAACTTAAAGCCTCTTTCTTTTTTCCTTGTCTTTGTTCAACCAGTCAAGGCAACTTAGTCATAAAATCATGTTTTGCTTTATGTATTTTGCTTTCACAGAGTTTCCCTGTGTGTCAGGGGATAGGCTGGTGCAAATCAAATCCTACCTGCAGCTGTTCAGTGTGGTGGATGCAAGGGCACGTTTTTATTAAGAACATACACAAATAGCCCTTTTAGCAGAAAACCAGAAATAACTGCTTGCTGGAGAATGAATTATTCTCCTTGAGTCAAAGCCAGTGATAATGTATTGAAGTAAGAATTTCCTTGTTGTTACAAGAATAATGGTTTTTGGTGGTCAGCATGTAAGATTTATGCAGTGATTCACCTGTTCATGTCTTTGATTTTTAGGAACACAAATTTTTATACATGATGTGCCACTAAATACAGATTGGACTAGCCCCAGATTCCTTGTTGAATGAGTGTGTGTGACTAATTCACTGTCTGGGACAGAAGCAAACTGTTCTCTTCATTAATCATAGAGGCTCCTTATTGGCCACCAGTAACAAGTGATCTCATTTTTGTGCATTTCTTTGAAGTTTCTGGAACGAGCCAATGCATAGAGATATCTGTAGGCTGTGCTGGATTAGGTTAGCTGTTGGACAGATAAGTTTGTAGCACAGTTCAGTTCTAGAACTGATCTGGGGTTGCAGTCTCACCTATCTTTCTTTCCAACCACTATGTATTTTATCAGCCTTCACCAATTTTATAAAATCTCCCAGGACCAATCTCCTCCTCTTTATGTCTGTAGGAGATCATTGTGGAGATGAAATAAGAGAAAAGGAAAACCAATTAAATAAAATACTTGGGTAGTATCTTGGCACCAAGGCTTGCAGGTTGAGAACCTGTAGGTTTTTATGTCTTTTATTTCCAAAATTATTCGATGTGACTGTAAGAAAATGTAAGGTTTTGAGCAGTTCATGTTCTTCAGAGGGGTGACACCTCAGCCTGGGGCATTTTTGGCTTGTTTGTTGAGTTTGGCCCCTGCTTTTGGTCCCTGGTCCTCGTGCTGTGGAGATGTGCTGGTAGCCAAAGGTGCAGGAGCATCTACGCTGTCCCTTGGAGGTGTGATGGCAGTGAAGCCACATCTTTGGTCTGTACCATCACCATTGTCCTGCCTTTCTGGGGGGCAGAAGAGCACAGAAGTGAATGTTTCCCCAGCTCAGTCATGTGCTTCTTTATCAGGCAGTCCAACCAATAAATCCCTAAGCTCAGCTGTCATTAACTTTGTGCTTCTGGAATATTAAAAAATGTACTAAAAAAACCCCAAGCATGAAAGAACAAGCATGCAAATATACTTTAAAATATACTTTTAAAATATACTTTAAAAATATACTTTAAAAATAAAAAACCCTAAGTGGTAAAGGTGAATTATTGCTTTTCTTCTGGAAGACAGTAAAAAGCATGGTCACACAAATGGTATTGTCAACCACTTGAAGTAAGAGAGTTTGGTAAAATGCAAATGACCATTACTCAAAAAGCTGCTGGGAAGATAAAGTGAGTGCCTGTGCAGGGATAGATGGTCGCTGGGTAAAGATCTATTGTCCTGTGAGTTGTGTGGCAATAAAAATAGACAGATAAATGCAGGTCAGCAGAGGAGATAAGACAGGCTATATAATGCCCAGCCACCTTCTGAGGGAATATATAAAACCACAAGAGCCTTTGCAACAGATGACATGAAAACTTACAGCACTGGTGTTTTCCACACAACAGCAGCGCAAATCTTTTTTTTATTAACTAAGTTGAACTTTAAAATTATGTTATGACCAAAAATCAATAAAGAGAAACTGATTTAAGTTCATCCAAGTGTGAAGGGGTTTATTACCAGTGCTACATCACTCTAATGATGTACTCTTAAAAATTTGGTTTTGTGATATATTACATCTATTATTGCTAAAAGGATAAAACTGCAAAGCAACAGTGGACATTAATAAATCAATTTAAAGAAAAATGGGCAGGTAGCCAGGGGAAAACGAAATCCAATTTGCAGTTTTTAAACACTGTGCAATTGTAATGTATGCAAATGACACCCACGCCAAGGCCCTGGGTTTTCAGTTGCTAATGGGATTCTCTCCTTTTGTTTGTTTGGCCTAGGATAATCCTCCTCGGAAGCTGCGCTGTGTGAGTGCACTGATATGTAATATTTCTGCAGCTAATTTTCTCACTTAACCTTCTAGATAAATCCACACTATGAAAACAGCCCATAGGGCTTTGTTGATCAGGTTGCATGAAGCATTTCTCGGAGTTGTTAAAACACAGAACATCTGTCTTCCTGTCTCTGTTTCCGTCCTCGTCCTGCTTGTCAGGCGTGTGCCGTGCCGAGAGGTGCTGAAATGGTGCTCTCTTTCTGCTCATTAACACCAGAGTTAAAGTACAGCCTGTGCTGCTCTGGTTTTGAACAGTAGCTAGGAACATTTTAAAAAACATACCAAAAAATTTCCTCATTCTCTTCACCTAAATTTATAACCAAAATGGACTTAGCAAGGGGGTGTATTTTTGGCAAAGCAAACTTTGAATTCCTGTTGGAAAGCATTCATTGCTGTGTCCCCTGATGCTGTCTGCTTGCAGTCTGTGCTCTTCACAGGGAATTACAAAAGATCCTCTTTGCCCGTGACCTTTCTTATTCTAATGGCATCTGACAGTGAAAAATGCTAGGATTTTCAAAGGAGCCTGGGAATTTAATTGGACATCCACCTCTTTAAAACTCCTTCAGCAAGCCGGGCTTATTTATTTTTATTAATATGCTCCCAACTTCAGGAGAGAGCAACAGCCGAAACCAACGCGCGTCCATGATTACAGAGAATTTGTGAAACGCAGGGATTGAAATAAGGTGTCGGTGAATAAATGTGCTTTTGTCAGCCCTGCTCTAGCAACTCTTCAATCTACATTTAGTCCAGGGGCTTCTTCATTAGGGCACCGATGTAGGGGACAAGTGACACCCTTGGCAGTGGCAGTGTCAGGCTCCACGTTGATTATTTCCTAACGATCACCGTGCCGAACGTGCTCGGATCCAGGAAGGGAGAAGTAAAGTTTCTACTCTGGTTCCACTCCTCCTTAGAGGAGATGCTTTGTCCCAGGTGGGTCGGGTCTGTCCTGCTCTCTTGTGCACGTGCTCACCCTGCAGAGCTGGCAAAGATGAGGAACTATGAAAATATGTTTACCCTTTTTTTAATGCCCGGGTTGCGAGACAGGTCTGTTGAGTATTTGTGTCTGTATTTCTTATTTGCTGAGTGCTGGCCAATACTGTGAGAGGGCTCAGTGAAATTAAATTTTTAAGAGGTTGTTAGTGGGTCTTTTTAATAGCATGTAGTGCTCAAGGAATGTGTATTCAAATTAGTTTCTGTAGTGTCCTCCAACTGCTCCCTCTAAGCTCAGGGAAAGCTGAATAAAACATAGATGTTTTTGGAAATTGTTTTCAGCACCAAATAGGACTGGGATCTTTGCTTTCTCTCATGTAATCTCAAGCTTGTTAGCAGCCACTTTAACTTCTTGTTAAATCAGTTTTTAATTTCTTATAAACTTGCACATTACTAATGTAAAGTATGGACTCTGGGAACAGGGAAGTTAAGATGCTTCTATATTCAGGAATTGGCTCGAGTGGTGATTTCTGATAGCCAGAGGCTTGGGCTTCCAGCAGTGTGCAGATCACCTTCAGGAAGCTGGAAGGTAAAGGCAAGCCAGCAGTCAGCAGAGACATGGCAAAGCTATTACAGGAGGATCACTACAGTGATACTTGAGCGCACATCTTTATTAATATTGAAATGTCAATGGTATTTTTAGCCCAGCGTTTATTACCCCTTTGAGCAGGGTGCCTAAATGAATCCAAATGTCTTGATAGATGTCTTTCCTTGATGCCTGCCCCAGAATAGTTGAGAACCAAACAATAATTACAATCACTTCTATACAGGCAAGAGAATCATAATCTTGGATCTTGCAATTTTCTTCTGTCTTTAGCTATCATACAAGTCTGTCATTCTTGCAAGTTTTAATTTCTGGCATCTGCTTGGCAGGGGTAAAATTAGCTTAATTGCTGTTAGATTTTTCAGGAAGTCTTCCAAGCGTTACTCCAGCAGACAAATTGTGTTTGCCTCTCCACAAACAGAAGCAGTGCTAGTACGTGTCCCAGAATGTATCACATCCACTTACCAGCGATTTCACGGCAGCCTCGCAGCCGGAGCACTGACAGCAGATTTATCAGGCAGAAAACTTCCCTGGGAGAGTGATCTGCCATGATTATGGAGTCATGGGAAGTGTTTGAATGGATTAAAGTGGGATGACACCACGGGTGATGTAAAGGCTCACTCCCCACTGTTTTCTACAAAAACTTGTCCTGTGAGACACTGGACTGCAGCTTGCAGGCGAGAATGAAGGATGGATGTGGATCCAGACTTTCCCAAACCTTTGGGATTCTGAAGGTTCAGGGGCCCACTAGTGAGAACACAGCAAAGAGCACACTGAATGTGTCCATGTAGGAGGAGGCAAACACCCACCCATCTGCAAGAAATTGGAAGCAAATATTTATTAACTTGACACGAGTTAAGCTTTTGTGAGGAGGAACGCTTGTTGCCATTTCAGTTCAAATTACTAACGTGGGTAGTGGTTTCAAAAAAGGGATCTGAGTCCCCAAATCCTTGCTGTGGTCTCGGGCATGGGGTAATTGAGGAAGTAATACAAAGGGATTTTGCCACATGTAGGATTATTTGTGTGCTGCCAAGTCTACCTGCTCTGGGAGGATTTAAAAAGAGAAAGAATGTAAAACTCAAGCCTAATCTATTTTTTTTTTTTTAAACACCGAGGGAAAAATAGATCTAAAAGAGCACGAGGAAGTAATTTTATTTCACTTGCAGTTTCTGTTTGTCTCTTCTTGTGGTTGGATTATTTATCCACAAAGGATTCATTTGTTACTTTTTTTAAAGGAGGAAACCTTTTGATTGTGAGTCTATTTAACAAAGTGTAATAAAAATAAAACCAGTGTTATTCAGTGGCATGGACAGGGTTTCAATATTTTCTTATTTCTCATAATCTAGGGATTCACCTAGGGAAAACACAGTTGAGCTGGGGAGAGTAAGATTTCTGTAATATCCCCTAAAGCTCAGCCTTTACGCTTCATTCAGTGCATACACAGTCATGTGCTGTGTGGGTTTTGCAACTGATTGATACATTTACTTTCACTTAGTGTTTTGTAAATACTGCAATACAATTTGTACCAATGTCCTGCAGATGTATTTCAGGCGTTCATTGAGCTTTCTAAGGTTGGTGCATGGTGTTTCTTGCGCTGTGTTTGTTTCTTTTGAGCATTATTTTGAGTAAGTGGCGTGATGCTGTCTGTCCAGCTGCACCCACCAGAGAGCAAAATATGCTGTGTTCCTCTCCTGATCCACAAGATTTTCAACTTCTTCTAAGATCTGTGTGTGTAACTTTCATTTTAGTGAGAAAAGGCAGCATTTCTGGTGTCTTGAATGAGGCTACTCTTCATGCTATCTTACAAAAATCCAGATTCCAGGGAATTCAAGAGATTTTAGAGAATCTCTTAGGTTAGTCCTTACTTCATCAGTCCTTCCTCTATAAGCAGAGCCTCTAAAATTGATGATAAAAGGCAAGTATCAAAAATGGTGAGATAATTACCTTGAGCAAGCAAAGAGGAGAGTTGCTCTGCATTATGCAGGACTTCCACTTGATAAAGACTTCACTTTTATGTGTTTGTTTCTGCAAGGGCATATTGAGTGAGAATGAGATGGAGCCAGTTTGGCTGGATTTATATTGGCAGGAGATAACAGCAGTAGATGAGAAACATGTTTGTCTGGGCCAGAAACCTGGTGTTGCAGAGAACAGTCCAGCAATATTCACTGATGTCCAGTTTTCTTGGCATAAGCTGGTACAATTCTTTCTTTTGAGGTACCTTCTGCTTCCCCTGGTAATTTAGCATGATTGCATAATGATAGAGATTTAGTGTTAACAGACCCTTAAGTTCAAAGTCATTAGCTGCAATGAACTCGATATGGAGTCAAGATTTATTTAATCTGCATTCTGCCAAAACTAGAAGTTAAAACCTAACATCAGTCAAATAAAGCATTGCCACTTGTCAGATTAAAAACCTCGTGGTTCTGGTTGATGGGTTAAACTAGGCTGCTGATTTGGTCACTTCTGAAAGGACATGTCATCTTGTACTTGAGGGATCAGAAGAGCTGTAGATGTCATCCCTCCGAGCCATAAAGCTTTCTTCTATCTCTTTTACAACCTCTCATAAGCCCTTCAAAAGTTCCTCAGGCTTGTGTAGTTAGAAGCCTCTTTATCTGTCATTTTGGTTGCGTTTAAATACTTTGTGGAGCTGTCAGATTTTCCACAAAACATTTGGGATGTAAATGTGCTTTTGTAACCTGGGAGAGAAGGGACTGGAGTTCCAGTTTCTGGCTTGCCTGATATGGCAGCTTTTAATGAGAGTTTTTCTTCCCTGGGACTACAGCTCATCATTTCCTTAAGAAATTCCCAGGCTTCAACCTGTGATGTTTCAAATGAATGTTTGGTCTTTGTTGAAGTAAATCTGGCCAGTCTTCAGCAAAAATGGGGGCCTACCAGTGGGTAGTTGCTCTCCCAGCACTCTGGTGCAGTGGTTTATTGGTGAATATGGAGGAAATAAGGAGCGGTGAGTGCATTACCCTGGGGAGAGCCAGGCTGGAAACACTCAGGACCTTTGAGGGGAAACTCACAGCACTTGGGCAGCCCTTAAGCACCGACCTCCAGACTGACCAATGCTTTCCAGAGCCCCACAGATCAAATCCATTTGCTGGTTTTGGTGCAAAGTACACAAAAGCTTCATCACTGGAATGACTAGAAATGGGCTTCTAAAACACCAAACAGCAGCACCTGCCATTGCTTGCCCTGACCCCCCCATCTCACCTTCTACCCTCACCCTTCTGCAGTTCTATAGTAGAATAAAGCAGATGTGGAACATACAGGGCCTGGCTGCTGCTTTAAACATACTAAGCTATTTTAAAGAATGTATAGATATGTCTTTAATTACCTATTACCTTTCCCAGTCCATTATTAATTAATTTCCAAGCTTGCAAACTGGGAGGACAAGAGCCAGCAATGTGTTTTCTGCCTGGTGTTGCAGGAATAGTTTTTGTGTCTAACACACCATGTCTGTTTGCATTTTCCCTGTAATTTTTCTTCCCTCCATGTTGAGCAGATGATGCTGGTGTTGAAACTGATGTTACTTTTCATTTGTTTGGGTTGTAAGGCATTAGAACATCTCTCACAGGAGAGGTGTGTGGGAAGAGTTAGTTATACTTGGGAAGAAGTGTACCTTTCCATTTAATGCCTGGTCCTTGAGTTCAGCAGCTTTTTAACTGTGGCATTCAGTAAGTGGGACTGAATGTTGCATTTAGCAAGGTAATTTCTGAAGAATGTTGTTGAAAACGAAAAGGAAATTGGCAAGAATTGTGCAGTTGGTTGCTTTTGGCCAAAGTCTGTTGACATAGGTGATGTTTTTTTGTTAAAAAAGAGTAAGTTTAAAAAAGCAAAACAGAAGGCAAAGTCTTTAATAATCTACACAAAGTCTCACATGGGATCTACGTGCATTTTGCTCCTTTATGTATGTAAGAAAAAGGCAGAAATTCTGTCTGTGTGGGTATTTTTTTAACTGGTACTGCATGGCAGGAAAGCAGTTATCATTCTGCCTTGATCCTGGGGCTGTGTGATGCCTTGGCATTGAGCCAGAGCCAGTCCTGCCAAAATAACCTGGCTGGGACACCAAAGGCCCGGCCCGCAGCGTATCAGGAAACAAGGAGCAGCTCAGAGCTGGGATGATGGAGTGATGAGGACTTTGTGCTTGCAGACCTCTTGGCATGATTTACAGTTCCTATGTCATCTGTGCTCTTACTGGTTTCTATTCCTCTGCTTTCCTCTTGGCTCAGTGGCTGTGGAGGCTGAGCTGGACTTGGCGAGGTGGCCCGGGGAAATGATCTGTGACCAGACACTGAGCAGGCAGACTGAGCAAGCTGCAAGTCTGGGAGCAGGAGAGCTCCTGGGAGAAGTTTTGTCTGGCAGTTCAGGCTTCTTCTGATGGTGTCTCTGCTGTGACTCTGCCCTGGCTCGGGTGTAAAACTGGCCTGGGTTTAGTGATTCTGGACAAGGATTTGTTGCCACCTGAGCTCTGAGCTGCAGAGGCTGTGTGATGGAGGTTCTCGTGCCTTATCTAATGAGGGCTGGGGTGACAGCTGATTAAATCACAAGCCTGGGGAAATAAAAATGTAATGGCTGCCTGTAAACAACATCTTAGGTTAATTTAAAATTTTCTCCTAAGATAATCAGAGTTTATTAAAAAAAGACATAGGTAACTGTCCCTAAGAACTTAGGATTGTGTCAGTGTGTGTGCTGTGTGATGTCCTCAACACTTCTCTGTGGCTTTGTTAGAACAACAGGACACAGTATATGCTGTTGAGGTATATAAAGAAATCTCCATGGTTATATTCTTTTGCTGTTATGGGCTCAGAAACATGGAAGGTATGGCAGTAACTGTGCTCTGGTTCTGATTAACAACCAGCAGTCTTGGAAAAATGCTTGGTTGGCATCTGCACGCGTTTCTGCAGGTCAGCCAGATCATCTGATACTGAATTGCAAACTCTAAAGGAAACCAGTCCTCAAATACTGTGCTGTTTATTGATCTGGTACATTTCTTAGTTCTGGAATACAAAAGCAATGAAGAAATTCAGGGCTTTATCTCCAAGGATGTGTTTGACACCAGCTGTGTGTCTCGTTTGAGCTGTGGTGAGCACGAGGCAGAGCCAGTCACGTGCTGGGGCCACTCTTTTCTTGAGAGAGAGAGAGAGTAAGAGAAAGCTCTGGTATGTTAGGAAAAGTGCATGTTTACAGTTTAGTGCCTTCCATTTTTGCCTTGAAGACCACTGGTAGAAGGAATTTTTCAGAGCTGTCCCTTTGTCACATCAGAACCGTGTTCACAGAGCGTGCTGCGCTGCTGAACCCCACAAGGGAGTTGAAGGAGTCTTGAGTATTGCTTTCTCTTTTTTTTTAGTTTGTCATAACCTTAGTGTAATTTGAAACATGTCTCTGTATTTTGTCAGCTGTGTAAGAACATACATTTGTCACAAAATCCCACTAATATGAATGCCCTCCCTTTCCAGTTTGATAGAAGGCACTGCCAGCAAACTTCCAGTTTGAGTTGTGTTCCTTCTCTATTCCTATGAGTTAGTTAAAATAGAGGAGTTAGCATAATAACTAAATCAGTTACAGACAGTTTATCTGATACCAAAATGAGGTCTGCAATGCTGCAGCTGCTTTGCAGCAAAAACACCTGGAAATGTGGTTGTTGTGTGTTTTGCAGCGAGTTTCCTAACATCAATGTATTTATTTCTCATTTACCTAATGGGAATACTTAAATTTGAATGATATGTGTAATTGCAGATCCTGTCTTGCTTTAGAGCTTAGCAAAACAGAGAAGAAAGTCAGTCTGAGAAACTTGGTCCAACCACTTTATTGATCTTGAGAAGTTTGGTCCAAGGACTTTTCAGAACATGACTAGGATCAAAATGAGTACTGTCAACCTCTGTGCTGAGCAGTCATCTCCTGTGTCTTCCATGGTTATTCTGGTATTGTTCTCAAGTATGATTTCATACATTCTAATGGGGGAAAACAACACACTCTGTTGGTTTTTATCCTTTTAAGGTAATTTGATGTAGTAGGAGCTGCATGTTGATCAACTGATGATAAAGAGAGGAGTTAATCAACAGCTATTAGGTACTTAAGCATTATAGCAAGTGAAGAGAGAACTAGTGGAGGAAATCAAGAGTTCTCTTTGTTGTCATTTTTGATTTAATTCTGGCTTCCTGTAGTTGCTTATTTGAGAGTAAAACAAACATTGTAGGTGAGACTAGTTTGAATTAAAATCATACAACCCTGAAAATCTATTTTGTGCACATTGCAGAAAAATATTCCCCTTAATGCCACCCTCCATGAGCAATTGGTATTTACCAATGTGTAGCTCTGACTTTTCATTAAATTTAATCCCAGAGAGAAGTTAGGGTTTTTTTCCATTTCTGTTTGTGGGGGCAGCAGTGAGTGGCACAGGAGATGCCACTGTGGGCAGTCAGTGTTTAAAGGGAGAGCTGGTGCTTTCTGCTACAGCCACAGTCACCCCTGACCCCACAAAGTGTTTCATGCTCAACTGCTTGATGCTGGGAAGTGTGAACCCACCTAAACTCCTTATTTGCTGCAGGACCAGGAGGGTTTTGTAACTCCTGTTTTTGATACACTTTGAAATTGTGATCTACCATTTCTGTGTAGGTAATGCATGGTTTTAAAAAATGCTATTTCGTTTGCCATTTACTCAGTCTTGAGGGAAAATAATGGTATTTTTAGACATTCAAACACTTTGGGGCTAGACCCTGCTTTATGCAAAGCTTGTTGAAAAAAAAACAAGATGGTGCAATCAACTAGCAGGGAGTAGGCAGGAGGAGAGAAGTAATTTTTGGGCTTTTGTATGTTTTTGTTAATAAGAAACCAGTGATTTAACATGACCTAGAATCACATAGCATAAAAACAGATCAAGCAATCTTTTATTGGCTTAGTTATGTCGCTTTTGTCGCTTTCTTTAGCTGTGCATTTCTACAAATATTTTGAATTGAGAAATTGAGTTTGAGTGACACTTTTCAGTGGTGTCGTTCAAAAGGGAGAAAATGAGACATTTTGAAATGTCTTGAAGCACAGCAGGCTTCACTGCTGTGAGAGTGGTGACATTGCAACTGCTGGGAGAGTCCTGTTGGTCTCAGTGGCCTCTGGATTTCTCACGTGATTTACATAGGGAGTCTTAGTGTAAGTGAAACTTATGTTTTACCCACATATTTTCTGTTTCTTTCTCTTCTTTTGTCTCATTTTCTCTCTCTCTCTCATATTTACTATGAAATATAAACCCATACTATTGTCACTGGCATATTTGCACCTTAATTTGGGCAGAGACATTTCTAAGAACTTTAATAACCGGATCATGACACAAGCACAAATATGTTCCTATAAGATTGAGACTATATCCCTACAATTCAAAGGAAGATTCAAGGATGAAAAGTATTTGTCCTTTCATATACCCAAGACCCTAAAAACTCATGTGTAGCCACCCAGGTGCATGGTGGCTGCACAGGAGGGTGGGGTGAGGTGCTGGAGCCTTGTGCTTTGCAGACTTTGGTGAATGCCCTGCCTCCAGGAGATGCTGGGGGGATGCACTGTGGTGGACAGAGTGCATTTCACTCAGCCCTCCATGGGTGCTGCTTGTGCTTTCTTGATGTGGACTTGTCTAAAAGCAAGTTTGGAAAACTTTCTGAAGAGCTGGGAGGAGAGAGGAGCACCTCTAGCTGCCCATGCTTGGCTGAATCATACTGGCAGCACATTTTCCCCATCTTGGAAAAGGAGGGAAAGGTGAAGGAAGGACCAGTGGACCAGGGGACTTGTAACCATGTGAGTGTTTATTGCCTGTTTCGGTTGGTTTCGTGTTTCCTTGGCAACATACCCTGTGTGGCTTGAGATCCACGGTGAAATGACACCTGTTGTATCTGTGAGGGACCGGGAGAAAAATAGGTTTTGTGAAGCAGGTAGAGAATCAGTTAGCTTGGGGCACCCTTGGCTCTGAAGTTAGACTGCGTGACAGACACACGGCTTTACAGAGGCTGAGACACCGGGAGTAGCAAGAGTCTGCTGAGGTTGGGTTTTAGTTCAAGAGACACAGGAGGGGAAATGCAGAGTAAAATAATCTCATTGAACTGATTTTTGTATTGAATAAATGAAAGTGCTGTTTTTAATAGAGATTATGAAGTGAACTGTGGTGATTAAGGGCTACGACTGAAGCACGTCTTGTGGAAGAGGATAATATTTCAAGGTAGACAGTACAGAGAAAATGAACATAGCTCTTTGAGGTTGTGCTTTCCTTTTCCAACTACTTGTCTACCTTTTCCTGCTACTATGAGTCAGACTATTAAAGGTACTGCTGTGTTTAGTATTGGGCAGAAGCTGAAAACCTCAGCACACAGTCCTGAGTTCAGACTGAGCAGTTAGTCAGTATCCATTAATTCAATTAAATAAGAGCTGGATTTTGAAAATTGCATGGCTCTCAGGGCTCTGTTAATAAGGATTTTTGAAAACAGAACTCTCTATTCTGGTGCCTGAACAGGCATTTATCTCATCTGAGAATGTTGCAAATGCTTTTTCCCCAGCAGCATGATACAGGAGGGAGTAAAAGCCTGTGCTTGCAATGGGTTGGAGTGGGCCAAGTGGCTCAGGTGGACAGTGAGGGAGGTTCTGCTGGAGGCTGAGCTCTCCAGCCCCTGAACTGTGGGATTCTGCACAAGGGGATGAGCCATGAGCCCAGTATTGCAAGCCCAGGCAGCTCCAAAATTCCCTGTCTGTAAAAGAGCTTGTGGTTGAAACCACTGCTGTCCTGCAGCAGAACTTTGGGATCTTACCCTGCACTGAGCTTGGAACGTGCCCATCTCTGTGGCACCCCAACTACCAACCACGGGCACCTTTGAGTTCTGGAAGCACCACTCTTGGTCCTCCTTGTGACAATAAGTTTTTGTAGTACTGGATAAGGCAGAGCTGCTTCTGCCAGAGAAGAGAGCTCCCTGTGATGTTTTTGGTTCCTGTCAGCTCCCTGGAAGTGCCTGGAGTCCTTTTGCCTGTGAGCCTCTCTGCTCCTATAGCTGACCCATCAGCCTTGTTTTTCATCCTGCAAGATTGGGGATTGTGTGTAAGGTCCTTTGCCTCTCATTGCTCTGCATTCCCAAATACTGAGCTGGCAGACTGGTTGTTCCCCAAAATGTTAATCCCTAAATCCCTCCTTACACCACTAAATCTGAAGCAATTACAATCTTTTCCCCTTCTCTGCTAATTATATTCATTTGGAAGCAGACGTAGCAGTCTCCAAGGGTCATCCTTTTAATTTCCCTACCACGTGTAGCAATTAGCTGGGGGTTGTTACTGGCTGAAACAATGAGTGCACTGAACAGGTTGGAGTATAAAGTACAGCAGGAAAGTTGTGGGGCTCTAATGGGTGAGCCTGAGGAGTCATCAGCCAGGGCTTGACATAGACATCTTAGTGTCAGGTAATCAAAGCCTGGGGAAGTCCAACCCCTGGTGCAAACTATGGTGGAATCCTGTTTTATTCAGATCCTAAAGGAAAAAAGGATCTTTTTTTTCTTTCTTTTTTTTTTTTTCCTTCCCTCACAATATATCACGTGTGAGTCCTGGATTGCCCTGGGGAGACAGGTGTCTGTGTTTTCAGGGCTGTATAGAGAATTCATATGGTGTAAGTAATTTTTGTATTGTCTGGACCACTTGGTTTTTCACTGTAAAATGCGCATCTCTAGCCTTTTTAAGGCCTTTTTTAAAAGAGTCTTTATCACTTGGCAGGGATGTAAAAAGTTAATAACAGATTTATAATTTTATTAGCATTTATGCTGCAAGTACTAGAGAGTTCCCCAACCCAAGTTTAATGAATCCTTAAAGTCCTTTTTATTAGCTTGTTAATTCCCAGCAGTACCATTTTATGGAAATGTGAATTAAATCCTTTTTCTAGAGGAGAAACAGTGATTTAGATACAAATGATGAAAACACGGAGGTGTGGTTTTTCTTGTTTGGTTGGGGTTTTTTTTTTTGGGGAGGGGGAGGGGGATGATTCTTCATTTTTATTTCTCCAAAAGTGACTGTTTTATTGTAGCATTACAATTGCTTCTGGCAGATATAGGTGACAACACTGGGTGACAAGGAGTGGGCACCTGGTGTCATCCTTTCCAGCAGGGAACCGTGACGGAGCCCTGGGCAGGCAGGAGCACTGTGTGTGCACTGGGAGGGAATGACAAAAAGCCTCTTGGTGACCCAGACCTGCTCATTCCTTCTGCTTTCTGTCAGACTTGGCCACTTCCAAACACAGGTTGGGTGGGATTTTATTTTTTTTATTTCTTAGGTGTTTCTGTCAGAGATGAGATGTCTTTCTGATATGTTTATTTTGATAAATGCCCTTCATGTTAACAAGATACTTTGACTGACTGACTTTTTCCCACTGAGCATAGGGAATGATTTTAAAAACAAAACTAATTTTCTCATTCCACTGGCACACTGAAAATTAAATTACTTTGGGGGAGGAGTCGTGCATATATTTCAGTCTATTCAAACTGCAGTATTGTGCCCTTGTTATTTTTATTTTTGGTTGATATAATGGACAATATGGTGTAAATTAAAGCTGTATGGTGGCTGTTGCACCCCATATAAGCCCTTTTCATTGCTTGTATAGTCATCCATCCGTGATTCCATGTGGGAGCGACTGAATTTGTGGTTATTGTTCTGCTTTGCACATAGCAGGAGCAGACTTGTGCAGTAAAATAGATTTCAATCGTTTCCTGTATCACTAATTGTAATTTCCAGGGCTCCCTCTGTGACAGAGCGAACAAAATAGAGCTTTGAGAAAAACTATCATTAGCCTCGTGGATCAATATGGTTTAGGAAATACAAAACAACTTCAGTTGTTTAAAAATAGGAAGTGCCAGAGGGGGTTCCCACCACCCTGCTGGAAGCAAATCACAGCATTGATCTGTCTGCAGTGTAACTGCAAAATTTGCAGAAAACAGGTGAACCAGCTGGGAATATAAATGGAGCCTCTCTGCAAGCCATGCCTGCGTCGGGTCTGGCCCTCCTGGGATCAGCTGTAAGTGAGACAGTGGCTGGTTTTCAGAGCAGGAGCAGCGAGGGAGGCAATGCCAGCCCGAGGATGCCTCTCCCAGCATAGCCTTGTACTTCTCTCTCCATTAATGGCTTCTTCTCATCTCGCCCCCTCTCTCAGATCAGAAAGATTTCCCAGCGAAGTCACAAGCCAGTTTCAAGAAATCTACCCATGAGCACAGGACAGGTGATAAAAAGAGAGAAACCCCAGCTGAAATGACACCCGTAGCCTTAGCCCCAGGTCAAGAAAAATGCCGGGGAAATAAAAAAGGACAGTGACCCTTTGACTGTTTAAAATATATGGAGTAGTTGTATGGGGCTCAGTAAAACGTTTCTCAGATAATTTGCTTTGAGGTTTCTGAAATAATCTCTGGCAGTTTCATTTCTTATTTACTCGTCAAGGTTAAACTTTTTGCATCCTGCTAGGAATGACATTTCCCCTTCTCTCCTTGCAAATTTCACCTCCAAAATGACTGTGGGCATGGGTGCCTCGGCCGGCACATCCTCCCTGCTTTGATATGAGGAGGGGTTTGGAAATCTTGGAGCCGTTTTGGGGAAGTGGAATTTTGGAAATCTGGAGTGTGACCATTCATCTGTGGCAGAGCTGCCCTGTGAACCTGTGTGGTACCCAGCTGTGCTCGGGACCATTAACACTTTTTTTTGTGCACTCTTTATGCACAGTGTGGGGAGAGCCCTCCCAAGATCACAGCCGTGGCACTCGCCGGGCTTTGCAGGGATTAAGGGCTGTGGCTTTGCTTTCTGGTATTTATTAATGAATGATTTATGAAGGCAAGGCTTAGTCCTCCACCGCTAACTCCAGATCGCGTTTCATTCCTTCCCAGCCCGCAGGGTTGGTTTGCAGGAGAAATGCAGGGAGGGTAGGGCAGCAGCAGCACTGGTTTTGCTGCATGAATTTTGCTCCTGAGAATGAATGTGGGCAGCTGTAGGTGTCCAAAGAAATTTGACTCACCTGGGGGGTACTGGGCTCTTGTCTTTTCTTGACCATAACCCACTGGAACTGAAGTTTCTTTCCTATGTGTCGTGTTAGTTCCAGGCAAGGAGGAATTTTTGACTGTTTGGCCTGTTCTATTTCTATCTCAGCTTGCCAGTACTGAATCTGCTACTTATTTTAACTGGTATTTTAGCTTGCCAGTAGAATCCCAAATTAAAACATCAGGGTGATGAAAGCCATCTTTGTCTTGACCAAGAAAGAAACTGTGGCATCCCAGGACTGAAAAAGTAAATTTCTGTGGGCTGAGCACATGTCTGAGAGAGTTTATTTACTGAAGCAGTTGCTGGCCAGTCCTCTGAACACAGGATTCCTCCCAGTCTGGCAATGAATGTCAAACCAGGGTGTTAAATCAGCTTCTGGGGAAACTATCCTTGTTTGCTGCGAGTCCAACTTGGAAAACCCTCTTTGCAGGATAGTAATTAATGGTTTTCAGTGAGGGTGAAATCAATTACAAATTGCTGTAAAACCCTGATAAGCTCTTTAAAGGAAATGAACCGAAATCTAAGTAAGCCTGTTTACAAAAACTAGAGAAGTTGACTTCATTTAGGTTTAAAAGATGCTGAAATATAATTTTGCTTGAGTACGAAGCATGCCAGGATCCCTCTTTTATAAATGGGTGCCTCTAAGTGTGATTTAATTCCAACAGGAGCAGTCACTTGCAGTAGAACTGAGTATTCATTGCCCCCTTTTAGTAGCAGGCTCTGTCCCAGACTGCTGGCAACACTGACTGGTGGCAAGATGTTGCATGTTTGGATGGCTAAAAATCCACAGGAGGAATCCCACTCTTCCTGTTTTTAAGATCTCCCTATATTACTGCATTTTAAGAATCACTAGGCTAAAGATACACAAGTAAGCATGACTGCTTTATCCCTAATTAACCCCTTTACTGAATCTTTATAGATTATAATAATATATTAGAGGGTTTCTGTGTTTTCCCAAGCCATGCTCAAATATGGGATTCTCCTGCTGTATGTTCAGAGGGCTCATTGGCATTTGTGCAATTGAGAATAGCTGAGGGAAATGGTCTTTTGTCAATTTAGAATCATCTGCTTGGAGCTGCCAAGGTTTGCATCTGAAAAAGACATCTTACACAACTGTTTCTTTAAATATATGTATTTATTTTTTGGTCATGTGTGCTTTGTCCATGCTGTCAGCACATTTTTGAATACTACAGCATGGAATTTCAAGACAAAAAGTCAGACTTTCCTACACCTCAGAAAGCTCCACAGTTCAGTTTTGCATGCCATTCAGGAAAATACTTTATGTGAGGCAGGACTTCTATAAATGCCAGTGATGTCCCAAAGATCTGGGCTTTTGAAAATGCCTGATGTAAAGACATCTCACCTCGAAGACCTAGCTTTCATAGAGTTGTGTTAAAACATGAAATGATTACTTTTTCCTGACTTTTCCTTTGCTACTGAAGGGCAACCTAATACATGATTTCTTAAATTCTTTTTCTTTTCTTGTTCTAAAATTTGCATTTGCTCAGTTTGACCAGGGTTTTGTGGAGGAAACCACAAAAACACAGCTTTAGTGTGAGCATGTGGTAGAACACCTTGCTGTCCTGAGATCTGCCCGCCCTTGGAGTTGTGGTAGCTGAATTCCTCATTTCTCTTGACCACTCTCTGTTTCTAGTGCCTGTGATGCAAAACTACAGCCTGGCAGGGAGGAAATAATAGCCAAGATGAAATGTTGAGAGGATGCTCTGCAGCTGGGAGGGTGGCAGATATTCCTATTGGCAGGCTGATCATTGTAGCAGAGCACTGGAAGAGACAGGCGGTCCTGGTATTGTCAGTGATGGCAGAGCATCATCTGAAATATTCAAAGAACAGCTGTGGTGTTTTAGCTGTTGCAATCTTGATTGTGTCAGCACAGATAGATTTCTCTCTGTTTTTCCTGGAGAACATAACAGTCAAATGAAACCTGGCTAACTACAGCCTTGGGGCTGAGTTGCTGTGCTCTACCTGGGATGTGATTGCAGTTTTTGACAGGAAGACTAATGTGTGTTTTATTGTGTATTTAAATTTGATTTGGGGGTAGAAAGAGAGAACGTTTTATTAAAAAGAGAAGGAGAATAACTTCTTAAAATATTTCCTGTTGCTCCTCAGGCAGGCTGTGGAAGAGAAGACAGGGAGATCAAGACAGTGCTTTTCTTTTTCAGGGGGTTTGGGTGCCACAGAAGTGCTTCTGTAATAATTCCTACACAGTATAGACATAGATTAAACAAGGCAGTGTAAGTAAGGGCTTAAATCAATCCAGGTTCAGCAATTCAATGAAGCTGTAAGTAAGCAGTGGCCAAGTTACACCTGTATTTTGCTGGAATGTAGTTTAAAATCATCTCCCATCCAAGCAGCTTGGCTCAGATGAAGAAGGGGTGTGGTGATGCTAATCTCTTGCTCATGAGGTTTGTGGCACTGTTTGTTGTATTCAGTGGCAGCAGTGGCAAAAACCCCTTTGAGCTCCTAATTTCTGAGCACACCTGCCCTCCTGGATGGGCAGAGGGAGCCTGAGGTGTTCCTGGGTGCAGCAGGGAGTGTGGCACATGTCCCTTCTCACTCTGCCTGACCCTTGGCATGCTAGAGTTTTGTGCTTCTGTTCTGCTATGTGTAGAATAAGGATGTGATTTACCCATGTAAAGTCTTGGATGAGTCTTATTTTTCACAGACTGAGCAGGGGGAGGTTATTTCTCCCACAGAGCCTCAGAAGTCCAAGATACCTGATGTTGTCACCAGCCAGTGTAGCTGTACCTAAAGCTGAGCAGCTGAATGAGCTGGGAAAATTCATGGGAATTTTGCAGAACAGCTTTTGAATTTGCTTGTAGTTCTTTTCTTCTGGAGAGCACCTGACTTTGGAGAGAAAAGTGGGGTTTGGGGCCTTACACACAAATAAGCACTTTGCATCAAAGTTACATATGTGAGATATGCAGTCTGTATATCAGGGTCTGGTCAACAGCTCAGGATCCCTGTAGCACAGGATTTTAAAATTGTCATCTGTCATCTTAGGCTCCCATGTGCATTTTGGGAGAAGGTCCATAAAACACAAGGAAAAGAATTGGCTTGATGTTAACTGACATACATTTTCTGTACACAGTTGCAAACTTTCACTGTGAAATTTCTGGAGGCCAAAAACAGAAAAAGATTAAATCTGCACTTTTGGCAGCTCTGCCCAACTTCCTTTATTGCAAACCCTTGCGAGAGCCCTGGGCATGGAGAAAAAAAAAATATATATATAATAAAAGGGAATAATGGGCAAAGTGATACCAATTTCACAGTTTGGTTTGTATACATTTGGAGACAGACTGTTTGCCTTGGAAACACACATTTTCAGGAGCTGAACAGACGTTGGCATCAGCCAAAATTATGGAATTAGGGGATGATTTTTATTTTTAGGTATGTGACACTTCTGAGGTCCAGTAAAAATAAAATAGAAATCCTGTGTGGCTTGACAAGATGGGAGCCAGTGTGAACCATTGATGAGGTGGATGTGAGCAGTGGAAGAAGATGCAGCTTCAGCAATTTACAGCTCAGTTCAGCCACCAGCTGGGTCACCCTCATGTGTGCAAGAAGCTCTGTCATCCTTGGTTTGGTGATTGCTACAGCAGTGCAGGTGGCTCAGATACTCCTTGTCTTGCTGTCTTAGAATTTTTTTTTTTTTTTTAATGAGAAAAGGTGAATGTGGGTGGGCAGGAGGGAAGGACCTTGTGCTGTACTCGCTATTTCTATTTCACTTTCCAGAATTTTCTCAGGGCAGGGTGACCTTTAGCAGCCTCAAAATGAAGGAGTGTTGAATGATTTTTTCATGTTTTGATTTTTTCTTTTTATATATAGTACAGGTGGCTAATAAATATAATATTCTGATGGGTAGAGGACTCTCCCAGACAAAAGGCAAGTGAAGAGTGTGTTGCCAGTTGAGAACTGCTCTGTGGAGTTTGCCATGGTTGTCAGCTGCTCCTTGTGTCAGCCTGTCCATGTACTGTGGGGGAGCCAGTGGCTGGGGGAGATAAAATAGTTTCGCTGCTGAAAATCTTAAGGAGAGGAGAAATCGAGTGTAAACAACCCTGCAGGTTGTTCCTGTCTGTGCCATGTGGCCCTACCTGTGCCTGCCCTCCTGGCCCAGGTGCTGTGCTCAGAGTGGCAGTGGGAGAAGCTGTGACAGTCATGGATAACAGCAGCATAAGCTTGATAGTAAACTGCAAATAAAGAGCTGTTTGTGAGTGTATTCAGCATGAAAGGTGAGATTTGATCCAGCTCTCTGCAGATTTGTGTATTCATTATTTCAGCCATTGTAAAATCCTGCAGTTCCTCTGTAGATCCTCTTGGATTTAAATTTTTTGTTACCTGGGGATAAACTGGAGGATTTTTCACCTAAAAAAACTTCCCAGCAATAGAGTTTCATGGGTTAGTGAGAGGGATTCAGCTGTTTAGCTGCTCTGAAATCCCAGGGGAGTCCCGTGGGTGTAGAGCCTCAGGTGAGCTTTCTGGAGCCTGGCTGCAAACTGTCACTCTCCCCAGAGCTGGAGATGTCACAGAGGTGCCACCTGACAGGTCCAGAAACAAGATGTTACAATCCAATTAGCAGAACGACTTAGTGACCAGTTTTTTGTGAAAATAAGTAGATAAATGCTAGGGTCGTTGCTGCAGATGGCAAAAGGGGTATCCCAGATCAAGTGTGCTTGCAGGTGTAATGGGTTGGAAAAGGGAAGAGACCCCATTCTGCATTAAATCTGGGCGCTGAGCTGGATCTGACTTCTCCACATCCACTGACTTCAAGCTGCCTGTCTGCCCTTCTCTTCACCACCTACAGCTGTCAGCTTCTGGCAGAGCCTGTTGAAGTTGCTGTGAATTTTCTTCCTCGCCCCAAAAAATTTTTAAGTGCCTTATAAACTAAACTGGGGTCTGATGTAATTTGTGTGAAATTTGGATGGAGTAAATATTTTCCTTAAACACCTGTTGTTTGTTTTGCCTAATGGTGGTGTTTTCCTCCAGTTCTTTGTTTTAGAAATTATTATGGATTCTCTTTTGATTTAGGCTGTTGTTGGGGTGGTGTTCACTTGGTAGAAGTCTGACACTATGAAAACTCCTCTGTAGGGTGTCCCCTGCATTCAGCATTTTTCTTCCATAATAGTGATTAATGAATAGCACAATATTAAATTAGTTTCAGGCTTATTAGCAGAGCTGGTCGAGTGCAAAAATATTTAAAGGTGTATCATCATTCAAGAATCAAATTTAGGGCTGTAAATTGAACTTGTGTTGTCTTTGGAGTTATGTGCACCTGGAGGGGCTGGTTCAGCATGAACAGCAGAGGACAGTCTTCTCTTGACAAGGATAGAAAGGAAAACAGCAGAAAAATGTCTGTTTGGGTTTTTCGCCCTTCCTTTCTTCCCCACCTCTTACCTTGGGAGCCTGCAGGCTCTCAAATGATTGTGGGCTCTAATTGGAAATTGACTCCCTTGCTTTTAAAATCTTTTCATAAGACTCTCTCCTACTTCATTAAATCATTAAATGAGTTTAGCAGGTATTAGTTTTGAGCTTTATTAATTGTGACTTGTTTTTCATTATGAGATAATTGTCAGTCACAAAACATAACTGCTGTAACATATCTAAGCAGACAAAAGTTTCCATGAGGCAGGGAGATAAGAAATGCAGAAAGGTCGCTTGTACAGAAACTTCTTGAAATAAATCCTTCCTAGAGGTATTTAAGCACTCCTGGAGAAACCTTGTTTGGTGTGTTAAAGCAGCAGCCTAGAAGCTTCAGGACCTCTGGCAAGAATTTGGTGAATAAAGTGATGCATTTATGGTTTGGGTTGACTGTGAAAATACCCAGTCCTGCCCTCAGTGGGAAATATTTCCAGTTTCCCAGCAGGGCAGAGATATCCAGCTTCTTGGAGGCTGTGAAAAACAAGGTTCACTCTCTTGGTAAAATCTAAAAGTTTAATAAAGGACAATAGGAGACAAAGATAATAAGTTTTAATGGCTGGGTGCTTGGCATTCAGCCAAGAGCACACCTGCTATTTCAGAGACACCCTTTACGTACCTTTTCTATTGCATCAAACTACTGCATATTCATAAACAATTATGCATATTTAAATGTTTCCCCAATCCAGTTTACATGTTCCAAGAACTGTTTAGCATGGCTCCTGCTCGGGTCTGCCTTTTTAGGGCGTGCACATTTCTTGGCCGTGGTTTTAGTCTGTTCTTGTTATCACCTCCAGCTTTGCTTTGGTCCATATTTTCTACAGAGAGGTAGGTGCTCTATTTGGCATGTCAGTAGCAGGGGTCTCCATCATACATTCATTGGATATTATCCAACCAAGGCAGTTCAATTATCACAAACCTAACTATATCAGCTATTTCACTACAACATCTAAGTTTAGTTAATAGAATAGAAATATATAGAAATAGAAATATAAAAATGTAAAAAATATATAGAAATAAAAATATAGAAATAAAAACTACCTCTTTATAGCAAAGTTACTTTAACATNCTTTGCTTTGGTCCATATTTTCTACAGAGAGGTAGGTGCTCTATTTGGCATGTCAGTAGCAGGGGTCTCCATCATACATTCATTGGATATTATCCAACCAAGGCAGTTCAATTATCACAAACCTAACTATATCAGCTATTTCACTACAACATCTAAGTTTAGTTAATAGAATAGAAATATATAGAAATAGAAATATAAAAATGTAAAAAATATATAGAAATAAAAATATAGAAATAAAAACTACCTCTTTATAGCAAAGTTACTTTAACATTATACATATAGAATCCATTTTTAGTATTTATGAAAAGCCAATATTATAATAAGTATTTATAACAGAGGCTCAGTGCATAGTGTGGGGTAGCAATGATGCCTTGTGAAGGCTGACCTAGAACAGAGGCTGGGCAGAATTAAAGAATAAAGTAGGGATTTATTAGAAGGCCTCAATGGATCCACCTTGGGCAGCACAAACCAAAATGGTCACAAAATGGACAACCAGTGGGGTCTCTCACTTTTATAAGTTCTGGTTGCATATTGGAGTTAATTGTCCAGTTACAGCTCCAGCCCATGAAGTCCAACCCTTCTTGTTTTTCTCTCTTTATTCCATGTTGTTTATGCTCTTGGGCCTGAGATTTGGATCATTTGTCCTTGGTCCCCAGCTAGAGAAGGAATTGTTTTGTCTCCCTACTCTGTGCAGAGAGCTCAGCATCCCCTGATATGAAGCTGAGACTTACACACTAAAGCAGCACAGAATCTGAAACATATAAAAGCTGAAACCTGAGGCATCACCAAGGGAGACTTAGGCCTTCTTTCAGGCCTGGGGCTGCTCACAGCCAAAATTGCTCTTGATTTTCACAGGCTCCATGAATTCTGTGTGTTCTGTGGGTCCCCCTTAGCATCCCAAAGTGCCCCCCATGCCAGGGGGCAGGAAGGCACTGGAGTGATGCCCCGTGGGCTTGGGGCTGTCGCTGCCGTGCCACAAGTGAGACTGGCACAGGGAGCACAGGGACTGCCTGCTCTGTGCTGACAACAGCAGTGCAATTTATCTTCAGCTATTTTCCCAGAACTTCTGGGAAACAAACTATGCATCATTTTAAAGATGCTTTCATGAAACAATTAGGCTGCATTAAATTATTTCTACTTTAGTGTGTAGCGCTTTCTCAGCATCGACAGACCTTGATGCACAGCTCCAGGGACTGGAGAAAACATCCAAGCTGCATACACAGTTTGGAACTAATGCCTGGTAAATACATTTCAAAGTTTTTTGGGCTAGCAGTTATTAATCTAAATGTAATTCATCCTTCCACTCAGAAGAAATTACCGTTGTAATGCCAACATTTGCTAGCAGTAGTGATATCAGTAGCCTCTGAACACCCATTCTTTATTGAGAATAGATTTGCCATTGCCAAGCAATAAGATAAAATCTTTTCTGCAGATGATAGCTTCTGGAATATAAAAAAAAAATAAATATACAGTTTCTGAGAATCCTGAGAATAAAAGTTATGTGGTCTTTTAAGGGCTGTGTCTTAGAAATGACAGCACTGCTGTGATTCCAGGAGCCTGATATTTCATCTGTTGTTTAATGGGCTAACAGTGTAAAATATCACCCTGTAATGATTTTGAATGTGTGTGGGTTTCTTTATAGCCTTTTGTGGAGACACAGGCTTCAATTTTGTCCTGGAGAAGCTCCTGATATAAATTGGTAACAGATCAGTAAATCAGGCAGAGCTGCTGGAGGGCTGGTGCAGCGGAGAGGCTGTGCTGGTGGCTGCTCTCTGCCTTCTCTTCCCTCTCCAGCTCTGGTGGGCAACAGGGAACTTTTTGACTTCCCAGTGAGGCTGGAGTAAAGAAATGCATCATCTCTACACTGGGCAGCTCAAATTCATTTTTGGAGCACTCACAGGGGGATTCACCTGTTAATCTCCTTGTCTCCTGTTCTTTACTGCATTAATGGACGTGGTTCATTCAGGTAGGGCTGCTGCAAATATAACCTGAAGCAGAAGCTATTACACAGAGCAAATTTCAGAACTGGAGTCTAATCCTGTGTGTGGCAGGACCTTGCTGTAAAACATTTAACATAAAACATTTAGCATGTTGTGTGGGAATAGATGCAGAAGCAAAGAATTTCCCTGTCACAGGCATCATTAATGCAGGGATTATGAGGATTGTAATCTGAAAGGCAGGCATGAGTTCCCGGGAAGGTAGTTAGCATCATATTTGCTGTTAGAAAATTATTGTCTTCATGAGGGGATGTGAAGCTGCTCCTTGGCATTGCTCCCAGTTTTGGAAGAAAGGAAAAAGAGAAGAAAGATGAAAATTTGGTGTAGAAGAGACCTGGGGCAGAGGAAGATCACTGGTGCCTGTGTATAAAAAGTGGTGCAGAGAAGGACATTGAATGAGTCATGGTCTTAAATGCCAGCAGGGAGGACAGAAGGAAGGAATTAGGGGGTGTCTTTGTAACACTGAGGATGACAAAGCATTGCAATAAATAAAACGGAGAGATCATGTTCTTTATCACGGGAAGGTGCTGGGAACAAAAATGGTTCCAAAGGGCTGTTGTTTGTCTCAGAGATGCAGCATATCTGTCTCAGAAACCTGTGGAGGTAGAGGGGTATTAGGTCTGGCTGTATATATTTAGCCTGAGTAACATGTGAGTTAGAAAAGACTGCTTCTCACTTCAGGCACACTCCTTGAGGTGAGAAGCAATCTCACAATTTTAAAGTTGCTTAAGAGTCACCACAAGTCAGTAAAATCATTTGGAGCTTGTTCTAATGTAGCCAATGAACATTTTTTAGGAAGACAGGATTTACTTATTTACTTCTCCTTCAGCTCGTTGGTGACAGAAGCTGAGTTACTAGGTTAGGATTTTTAAAAAAACCTTGCTTGTAATCCGTTCACATTCATAAACATGAATAAGATGCAGTTTCTTCTTCTGCAAGCTGATATATATCTTTTGCTTACAGCCCAGGAAGAGAAATAGATATTCTCCTGTGTGTACTTGGAAAGCTTCTACCACAGATTTCAATTCACTGCACTCAGTGGAGTTCAAGATTGTGCAAAGCCAAACAGCTCTTTTATGGAGTCAATGGAAATGTTGCTTTTTAGGGCTTTTTTATCTAGCATCTTCCTAGGCAAAGTTATCATTTTCCTCTCTGCTTACAAACAGCACCAAAAGCTAAATGTTACGTGCTGGAGTTAATCAAAAGGCTGAACCTGATGGAGTTCCTGTGATCATCTTCAGCTCTCCCTAAATGATGAAGGCAGCTGGATTTAACTTAGTAGAGCGAGGAGAAGGAGCAAACACTGTGCTGGGGTAACTTTCCAAAAGATCTGTGCACCTTGGCAGGCTGATTTGTTCATAATCACCTTGCAAGAGTGCAAAGTGAGCTATCTGGCTGCAACACTAAAACCATTAGGAAGGAGGATTATTGTAATGAACGCAGGTTGACACGGAGAGCTCTCCGTTCCAGTCTCTCCACACAGCAACTGTGAGGGAACCCCCAAAAATATGTCTCCTTTTGGCTGCCTGTCAAATCCAAAATGAAACACCTGTGTGCAAGAGGATGCGTGCTAACTGGTCGTCTGTGGTCCTGACCACCTGCCAGGCTCTAGGAACTTGCTGTTATTTGTGTGTGTGGATGTTTATTACCTATTTTTGATTTGTTTGTTGTTTCCTTTTTCCCTGGGTCATCTCTAGAAAGGGTCAGGCAGTCTGTGGTTATGTTCTTTGTGCGTGTGGCAGGAAATGGGAGTGGTATTCACTCTTTGCTTTTTTACCTTTAACCTAGATCCCTCTGCTAATGTTGCAAGCAAGTGCCTGTGGTAGTTTTGGACTTTGCAGGTTCATTTTTTGTTTCCGTGAGCTTGAACTCCCCTTAAAAACCATTCCCCCCAGAGGTACTTGGCTAACCTGGATGGCCCTCCACCACACAGAGGGAAGGATTCAAGGTCAAACTTGATGGTACTGCCTCATTTTCTGCCAGTTCCATTAGCATTCACAACTGAGACTCTCTTGCATTTCAGTCTCCCTGCAGAAATATATATGGGCTCTCCATGAAGAGAGGATTCCATATGCACCGCTTTTGGTGAAATCTGTTTATCCTCGCGGTTGGCCAAGAATAAATAAAACAGCCTTATGGTTCCCGTGAGTATGCACTATATGCTTCAATTATTGGTGCATTATATTAGGAGCAGATGCTACATTCCCCCATATAAAAGGGAAGAAGATTTCTGAACACTAAAACCAATTTTTTGCTTATGCACTGTAATTATCACCATTTCTTCATTTCAAAGGCATCTGTCTGACGCACCCTCACCGTGATGTGTTGTGTTACCATTTGCATTGCATTTTATTCCTGAAGATAACAATGACAGTGGTTGTTAAGGTTGGAAGGAGGATTCTGCTCCTTTCAAGTGCTTTGAACCTTGCCATAGCATGTTTTTTTTTAGCTTGAATTGCTTTGGGCATTTCTTCTGGGCAAGTCAAATTGCCAATTTGCCCTCAAGAGAGCTGGCATGGATACAGACCTGTTTGCTTAAGGCTCTGTGGTTTGTGCTGCTTGGGAGCTGCCCAGGGCTAGGGGCTGGACAGACATCATTTGATTTGGTTTTGCTTCTCTTAAATACATCACTACCATGTATTCAGTCTCTGTAAAGTGCTTTGGTCAAGTGAACCTATGGACTTACTTGTTCTCAAACTATCCAGCAGAAAGTTTACAGGCTACAAAAAACCCCACAAAAGCAAGATTGGGATGGGCGCTTTTGCTGATAGGATGGTATGAAAAAAAAATATATAGTTTTCAATAATTTTTCCAGGCTTCCTTCCCAAAGGACATAAAACTTGCTTTATTTCAGTGTTGGAGTCCGCAGCTCCAGCGTGCAAGAGTGTTATCTCCCCTCTCATGCAAAGCTGAACTGAGAGCTGCTCTGAAGCTTTGCCCCCCTTTCATTGTAGGCATTATGATGGTAACACCAAAAAAGGCTATTTCAATTGTCTCGGATTCTTGTACCCATAAAAATTTTCTATCCTCAGCCCACTTCTAGGTGACATATTCTGGCCCCTAGGAGATCAGCTCTTGGTAATTTTTCACCTGTGTCCGCTGTGAAATCGGATGTATTGCTTACCATTTGATTTTATCCATGTTGCCTTTGGTAGATTGAACCTTACTGGAATAGGATGGTGTTTTCCCTCCTGTTTAATGCACATCTGCATCCTGTTCTGCATCTGTGAGAGCTGCTGTGACAGAGGCAGCTTGCAGGGGGACAGAATGGGGGCTCAAGTGTGTGAGTGACCACAGCCCTTCCCAAACTCACCACACAAATCTGGCTTTCCTGAGAAAGCTCTTGTGAGTCATTTTCAGGATGTTTCCCTCTTCCTGCAGTGTTCAGCCCTGCACAGGAGGCTGGCAAGCAGCAGAGCCCTCCTGGGTGGCAGCAGCAATGGGAACAGTAGCAGGCCCCGAGGTGTGTGTATCCAGTCGGTCTGGCTTCCTCCCTTCCCCTGATATATGAACTGCTTTGGAAGTTTCCCAGCTGTATCACGGGATAAATGATGGCAGTGGCAGCCCATATTTAACCTTCACTGCTCAGGCTGCATGCTTTGTAGTTGTCGTCTGTTATCCACCCGGCTGTCTGGGAAAAAGGCTTCAGACACGTCCCTGCTGCTCCCCCTGTCCACCTGCTGCCTGCACATGGAATGCACAGCCACTTCTGTGTCCTTCAGAGCTCAGCCTCCATCCTCTTCCTTCATGGATGCACCACAGGCTCCCCCTGGGAGTCCCCAGGGGCTCCCCCAGTGGTGCTGTGGCATCCTTTAGCTCCAGGTTATTTGCTTAGCTGTGGCCTGTCACTCGCTTTTCTTGTCAGTTTGTCTTCTTGCAGCTCAGGCAGAGGTGACTGGAGTAGTTTTCTGTTATTTCAGTGAATGATGGATAGAGGTGGTTTGGGTAAATAGCAGTGAATGTCAGCTGTGAGATTCCCCAAAAAAGTTCCAACCTGGAAAAGTCCTGGCCTGGTGTGAATGAATTTCAGGTATTACCTATGACAGTGTTGCACCAGGCTGCATTGGGAGGCACAAGCAGCTATGCTGAGACATCCTGGGGATCCCTCCTTTAACCCAAATGTTATTCACCTGGGATTAATTTCCTGGTTTTCTGTGGACAGAAGGGAAAGAAACAGATGAGCTGTTTGGGTAGGCTGAACTCACCTTGTCTATACCCCGGTGGTGACCCTGGGTAGGGCTGTCACTGAATGGCATATTGTTGTAATAAAACACAATACAACAGCATATAAGCATTTAATTTAATTACTGTGGATCTGAAGCTATTAAACCCGAAACTATCTGAAAATAGAAAGGAAAAAAGGGGATTGTTCTGCATTATTTTGGACCACAAAACTGTCACTGTACATCTTGATGGACCCTAGAGCCATCAGAAGGCACTTGGGCATGTAGGGCTGGGTGCACGTCCTGCTGCTGGTCTCTGCTGTTACCCACCTCAAGCAGGGAGCTGGTCTTGACCCTGTAGAAGAGATTGTCATGCTGAGTGTTCAGCTGGGGTGGCTGCAGAGAGGTGAGGGATCTGTCATGCACCATCAGTGAAAAGCATGTGACACCTTTTGTCCTTAGCTGTTGTGTATGACCTGCAGTAATGAGTCACCTGTACAAAATCCAAGGATGGGAGATGCAGGAGAAAGTTATTTTCTGACTGGTAAGAAGTTAGCTGTGTAAAAGCTACGAGGGTGTGGGGAGGGGAAGAACAGGCAGCGTGTTCTTCACATGTCCAGAAGGAAGAGAATCAGTTTGGTTACCATTCCTCTGACTAAGGCTCTGGTACATTAAAATCTGATTGAAGGTGTCACAGCTATGCAAATAATGTAGATAAAATACAAGTCCTCAGGATCTCACAGATAGCATTTGGACAGCAACAAATAAATAGGGACAAAGGAGACAGAAAAAGAAAGTGGCAGGATTCCAGCAGACACACATGGGCATAAAGGTTTATTTTGAGCAGGGACTCGGTGGCCTCAGGAAGTTGTGTGGCTATATAACACACAAATCCAATAGTTGTCTTAGTCTTTAGCAGTATGCAAGAGCACCCAGAGAATTTGAAATTATATTAGGTATGATTATGTGGCTGGGCAGTTAGAAGGGCTCTGTGGCCATCTGGGTTTCCTCTAGACCTGCCGTTTTGATTCTGTGATGAAAAGTTTCCTATGAATATTTTGCTGCAGAATCCCCTGGTTTGTTTGTCTCACTGCTATACTTGCACTTCTGTGTCCACCCAAACAGCCTCCTTAGGTTTACAGCTGAGTGCCCCTGTCTACACTATTTCACCAAGGTACCAGCTCAAGGAGCCAGAGGCTGAGATATTCCTACTCTTATGAAGTATGTGTGAACTTCAGAATCATTCAGAATATACAGCAATCTTGCACGTTGTTTTTTGTCTGAATCTGAATTTCAAAATGGAAAGGGTTTGTTCACGACGGTTCAAGGGTGCTCACCTTTGTCACATTCCCAAAATGAAAATACATGCTGTTCCAAAAGAAACTGACTCCTGGCCTTGATGCAGAGATGAGTGATTTTCTCACAATCTTCTTGTGTCTCTGACTTGGAGGCTGTGGAATTATTGTTGCTGACTGTAAACTGTATCCTTGACTAGAAATTGTGCAGGAGCATTTTGTTTTAAAGTACAAGAAAGATGGGAGATGTGCAGTTTATTCAAGACTGGCATTGCAGCCCTGGGTCTGGCAGTTCACAGTGGACACCTGCCAGCTAGATAGAGCCTTTTGTTTAATGAAGTTACAGGACAGGCAGTGGGAGCTGTGATTTATGAGCAAATAATCTGAAGCAAACTGATAGTAGAAAGTTTTTATGCACTTTGTGCTTTATTTCTTCTCAGTCTGTCTCCCCTTAGACTCTCAGCAGTATCTGGTCAGGGAAGCTCATCTCCTGACTTGGGGTCAAGGTGTATGACCCAATTGACCAAACAATTCAGCATGACTGGCTTCAGGCATTGCCCATTTCTAACTACATGAAAAAGATCTTTTCTCCCTCTGTTTTAAATGTAGAGAATAATTTCACTTTCAGTTTGGGAGCAACTTTTTAAAGCTTATTACCTTATTTGAGTGTATTTGCTGTCCAGTCTTCCTGTAAAGCCAAACCCAGCCACGTCAGCGTCCCCAAATGATTCTGCTAACCTTGTCTGAGCAATAAAGCAGTCACAGTCTGTCCTTTTCCTTTCCACATCCCCTCCTAAACAGGTGAGAGTTAGCAAGTGCTGCTGGATCTCTCCTCGAGTTGTTGGTTTTATTTGCCTCCAGAGGGACTGCGGTGGAAGGTACTTGCTCTGCTAATGAGTGGTGCTCAGAAGCCATTTAAGCCCCTTGGAAACTCAATATCTGAGCAGGTAGCCCCCGCTGAGGTCTGCAAAGCTGCTGCTGCTGCATCCTCCCTGCTGCGCCTGGTGATAAGGCACAGCTTGAATCTTCAAATGCCACTGGGAGGATGATCAATCTCAATCCAGTCCTTACTCTCTCCCCCAGACGACTTCTGCAGAGGAAGAGAGGAAAACATAAAAGCTGTGGCTTTAGGGCGTGAGAATGTGGAAGTTGGTGGAGTTAAAAATCAATCATGACCCACAACAAAGGACTTGCAACTTCATCTCAGGCAGTGGTACTGCTGTGCCATCCCAAAAGCAAGTAAAAAACCATAAATGCAGACACAAGCAAAGATGAAAACTTTTGTATTCTTATTATTATCCTCAGTGGAGGAAAAACTGCTTATTCTATCCACTTACCCAGCAAACTGAAGTTAAAATAAAATAAGGGGGGGTCCTACTTATCTGATGTTTGCAGCAATGCTGTGCATACCATGTACAACAGGGAACTGACACAACACAAAGTAAAATCTAGCATTAATCCCCAAGAAACATTTTACAGACCTGAACGCAAGATGCTGTGGCTTTTATTCAAGGAGGATTTTTTTTGAGGGATCTTTTTGGGTTTTTCACTAGTTTCAGCAGAGTATTTCCAGGAATGGACTTAATTCTGCTGCTTTCCTGAAAGGGAGTAGCACTTCACGTTGTAAGGCTGGTGGTTTGGTTTTGTTTTGGTGTTTTTTCAGGAATGTGTTGACACAGAGATCCTCTCAGAGGTCTTCTTTCTTTTGCTAAGATTTTCCATCACATGTAGAAAATGCTTGCACCTGTATAACGCCCTAAAATCTGACTTGTGAAGCAGATACTTTAAATATAGGATTAAGAAATCCATATTTTGGCATGCTTCATGTCAAAATGTATTTTCAGGTAAGCAATGCTTCAGTCTGTGGAACCTAGTGCTTTGCACTATCTGAAATCCAGGCAGTGATTAAGTGCCTGCCTGGTCCTTAAGTACATGGAAGAATGCTTGGAGGTTTTAAAATCAGGTGTGAATTCTTACAGGGAGGTTAATTTAGTTGATGTTGTTTAAAATAAGAAGAGAAACCCTGTTGCTCTTACTGATTGCCAGGCCTCTGAATTAAAGACTTCAAAAGCAGTGATGAAAATGCTCTTATTTCAGACTTGGTGGTGCCTTATACTTTCCTGACCTTAAAACCATGTTGCCATTTTTCTTCCTTATCATGTGTTCCTCCACTGGCTTTTATTTTCCTCCTTGTTTTGGCACATCCCACATCTTTGGTTATCTGGGATTGAGAATCCCAGTTATCTATGCCCTCTTCCTCAGGTGATGGTTTGGGGTCTGTGAGTCTCCCCTTTGCAGGAGCTTTCTCTCTTCTCTAGTATTTTTGAGGCTGAAGGCAAAATTGACAGATATTGTTACATACAAAATACCCCTAAAATGAAAAAAAAATGTTGCCAGGGTTGCTTTCCCCTAAGTTACAGACTTCTTCAGAATCAAGTGAGCTAGCAATAGCTGGGGAAAGAAAGAAAGAAAGAAAGAAGGAAGGAAGGAAGGAAGGAAGGAAGGAAGGAAGGAAGGAAGAAAGAGAAAGAAAGAAAGAAAGAAAGAAAGAAAGAAAGAAAGAAAGAAAGAAAGAAAGAAAGAAAGAAAGAAAGAAAGAAAGAAAGAAAGAAAGAAAGAAAGAAAGAAAGAAAGAAAGATGTCTGAGTTTCCAGTTAAGTTTCTTTTTAATGAAATGCAATGGCCTGCAAAACATGGAAATCTCTCTTCTTGTTTGCTTTTACAGCAGAGCAGAGGCTTAGGCTCTGTTGTGTGCTCCAGGTCTGCTCTTAGCAAGGTGATTTATTTGTGTCGAGTTTGCTGCATGTCTGTAACATCAGGAGCCCGGTTGGGTAAATTAGAACTGAGTGAAAAGGTTTTTTGTCTGGGGACCAACAAGATAATTTCACCAAACAAAGTGAATCTGGATTTTTGCTGGGTAGTATTGCTTGATATTGCTTTACATTATTTCTCACTTTGTATATATATCTTGATATATGTATATATATGAGACTTTATAAGAGTTGTAGCAATTTCTCCCAGTTGGGAAAAAGAGATTTCCCTAAGTTCATACATTTACTTTTTTTTTCAAGTCCAACTGAACTTTTACAAATAATGGTATTACCTCCAGATCCAGAAATGGGTTTTTGTCTGCTATTCTTTGAGCTGTCACTTGCAGAGGTTTTATTTCAGGATGATGAAAAAGTGCACATGCTTTCCTCCTGCACACGTGCTTTACATCTCTTGCATTGCCTCTCAAATCAAACACAGAAATGCATTTGGAGAATTTCACAGTGGAAATGCAAACCACAACTTTTGTTGTCAGTTTAATTCTGAGGTTAAAATAAGCATTTAATTAATTTCTTCCCTGAAGTTGGGCTTTGAAATGGTGCCCAAATAAAATGATTCATTTTATCTACTCTGATTTTTTCAGCAACAATGAAATGTGCTGGGGAACTCCTCTGCTAATTTGTCTTTTTATGGCTGAGAATTCCATTGATTTTTGCAATTATAAGGTTGGAAAAATGTGACCAGTGTTTGCACACAACGTGGCAACAGCCTGTGAAAGTGGGAGAGGGAGGGAGGTGATGCTGCACAAAGTCAATCCTTTCGGTCACAGACTCGCCCTTGCAGAGGGGCCTGTGGAGCCCTTGTCCCTGCCAGCCCTGCAATTAGCCCAGGGCTATTGGAATCCCCTCCCGAAGGAAAGGGCTGCTGGAGGGTTGCTCCTGCCGCCAGGGCTGGGGCTGGGGTCTCGGCTCAGCTGCTGTTTGCAGGTTTCTCTCCCCTCACCGGGCTGGTTTGGCTCCCAAGGGATGGGAGAGAGAGGATGTGGCTGTAGGGATGGACCTGCTGCTGAGGCACTGCTGAGAGACAGGGGCAGAGGAACCGTGAGAAGAGGGAAGGGAAGATGAGGAAAGAGAAGCATTGCCAGGGAAAACCTTGAGGGCAAGGAGCAGGCTGCTTCCCTGGTGAATGCCCCTCTCCCTGGGGAGCTGTGCTCAGTCAACTCGGGATGCTGTGTGAATATATAACCAGGTAATCCAGCCCTTCAGCAGAAATTATTTACTGAACTGTCAATAACAAGAAAAGAAACCCTTGCAAGGTCTTTGGCTCCTCTGTCAATAATTCCACTTCTGTTTTGCCATCACTTTTGGTGGTGCTCTCCACCAGGTGGTACAGTAGGCACAACAGAGAGGAAATCAAAAAGACAGGACGATCCTCAAGGGTCTGTGTACAACCTTGATGCTTTAATGAAGCAAAAGTAATCTGTCTTTAAGAGAAAGATTTTATTTATTCGAATATACTGGACTGAAATTCCTTAATATCTAATATCCTATGTGCTGGGAATAGCTAGTGAAGGAGTTGCAGCCCCAGCCTTTTTTCAAATATGATTTCAGGGGTAGTTCTGAGGCTCAAGTACATTTCCTCAAGGAGAAGTAGCATGAGATGAGAAAGAATTCAATCAGTGTTCTTAAAGATCTATGAGAAGCCAGCTTTTTGATTTAAATATGAAGTTAGTGCCTTATAGTGAATGGCAGAAGAAAATCACAGATACCCTGCAGATCAGGAAGATTTTCCTCTGGAAAAGCCCCTGTTTGTGGTAGGGCAGGCTCATTGGTGGCATAGTGCTCTTTGTTGGAAGCAAGTTTCATGGACATGAGAGTAAGGGTGGTCCAGTGGCCACAATTCTGGCTCTCAGCCTTTGTTTTCTGCCAAATATTCCTGGTACACTCAAGACTGAGATGTGCAAGTGCTGTGGTAAATCAGAGATGTAGTTTTGGTGTTTTGATGTAAAAAGGGAGGTGTGAGTTGCAAACTGTGGGGTCCTCCACCCTCCTTTAGAGCCACTACAGGTTACCTTTCCTAAAAGCATTTCTTGGTTCTCCTGACTGGTGGCCCAGAATTAGGGGGGGCACTTTGGGATCCAGGAAAAAGAGATATAGGAAAAGGAAGGGATGTAAGTGGAGGAACATGAGGAGAAGGAGGAGCTGCCTGGTGCAATTTCAGATTGCATAAACTCTGTTTTTACCATGATGCATTCAGCTTTTGTTATGTGAAAATCCATGTGCTGACAACACCACAGGAAGAACTTTTGGAAAGAAGCATCAATCTGACAGCAGGGGAGTGTGCACTGGCATCCCAGGTGGTCAGCTCTGTTAGTAAACAGGATGCAAAGAAGATAAAAAAGAAAGTAATTTTGGCACCATCATTTCTACTTCTCCCATTACGAAGAAATTACAAATAAGATGTGTTGTGAAATAAAAAGCAACCAGTTGTATAATACTGCTCCAAAGTACCTGAAGGAAGGATCATGATAGAATCAAACTGCCACAAAGAAAAGCAGTTGTGGCTGTGGAAAAATAATTTTGGTGCTTTTTCTACTCAAATACAGGTATGTGGAGGAACATCACAGCATGACAATGAGGTGATACTTGTCATTTGTGTGACAGAGACAAATTAGAATCCAGCCATCTCAGGGTGGGAACGATTTTCTTGAAAATTAATGACTTGATTAGAAGGAGAAATGAAGCTTCTTCAAGGGGACATGCAAATAAAGGAGGAATCACTAAAACTGTCACCTGGTGCAAAGCGAGCATTACACAAAGAAAGATTGGTGGGATAGTCTACAAAGACAAATTTGATGTGATATTAATCACACAGCACCAGTGGGCACAGAGAGGAGAGGGAGAGGAAGGATTCAGCATGTGTGTGACTTAGAGAGGTGCTTCCTGCTGAAGCAGGGGAGGAGTATCCTATTCCCCAGGGTGGGTACATCCCCTGCACCCCCAGACTGGGGCACCACACTCAGGTGAGTTTTCCAGGCCTTGTATTTTTCTGGGTGGTGCTGCCACTATCTCCAAGCCCAGTGGAAGAGGTTTGCCTCCTTTCATCTACACACAAGGGTCACAGAGAGCCATTAATTGCTGTAAGTACTTATAGTTCCCCAGTGGCAAATCTGCAGAGTGTGGTGGGTGGGGTCTGTACTGGAGATTTCTGCCACCTTTCAGGAGGAGTTGGTGCCTTGTGAAGGCTGACCTAGAACAGAGGCTAGACAGAGTTAGAGATTAAAGCAGGGATTTATTAAAAGGCCTCAACGGATCCACCTTGGGCAGCACCAGAGCCCAGCCAGGGCTACACCCGAGATGAACCAAAATGGTCACAAAATGGACGAGCGGTCACGGGGTCTCTCACTTTTATAAGTTCTGCTCCATTTGCATATTGGAGTT
>WBNO01000058.1:570219-628609 GCA_013400575.1 Peucedramus taeniatus
TTTGGGTTTTTTTTTTTTTTTTTGGTTTTGTTTTGTTTTGTTTTGTTTTGTTTTGTTTTGTTTGTTTTTTTCCAGGAAATAAGTGTGCTTTACTGGTCCATACAGAACATTTGTTTTCCTGAGATCAGGATGATGGCTTCCTGCAAAGCCACAGGAAACCTTGTGAAAATCAACATCAGCACATATGTACAGTTTAGTTTTCACACTGATTGTCATGGGATGCCTAGCTTGCCTTGCACAAATGCCCTCATATGTTCACATTTAACGTGCTGGGTGCACATTTCTGTGCTTTTTCATGCTCTCAAAACATCCTGTACAGTCACTTCATGCTTTTTTTGCTTGTTTTTACTGAGACGACGCCAGCCTGGCAAAGACTCTGTTAAGAGCTGGTCGATTCATTCTCCAGCTACGAATTTCTCTTGATTTCCAACAGAGAGTTTTGAAGCCTCCACCTTTTTGCTGTTGTTTGAAAGTAGTCACTCGGACTGTCTTCTTATTACCCATGTATATTTAAACACAAATTGCATCTGACTGCGGTGACACTAATTGAGGTGGAGGCACTCAGATGCAGCCCCCCTCGCGGGGAGCGTGGCCAATAAACCTGCCGTGACTGGCGGGTGTTTGCACCACTTCAGACAACAGCAATTTCATAAAGTGTCCTTCCCCTTCTCCTTGACAAGGAGGGGACAGCCAGGCCCAGGCCCCCTCTGAGGCAGACACCACCAGGCAGGGACCAGCTGGCCTCAGGGAGCACGGAGCTGGCACCCAGCTTTTTGAGGGTGTTGCCTGCTGTCTTTTGTAATCATGGAGTTCAACCCCACCCTTTCCTAAAATATAACAGGATTTGGTATTATCGCAGTGGTTTTATAATATCCCAGCGATGTGTACCTGAGGTATTTGACCAAATATTATTAGAACTCTGCAAGGGCTAATAATCCTGGAAGTAGTGCGACGCCTTCCTGTGACATTGAAATAATTCAGTAATTTTACAGTACATTTGAATTTTGGCATTGTTCAGCCGCTCAGTTTCCATTAACTTCGCCTGGAATTTCTTACGTCCGTGCACGCAAGCGAAAGTGTCAAGTTTCTCCTTCATGCTCCAAAACGCCACCTGAATCACAATTGTGCTGCAGCTAATTGTTATTAATTAAGCTGTTCCTAGCAGTCCAAGCTGGATTGTGCTTTTCTCTGGATGTAATGAAAAGCGAAGGCATTTAGTAAGCACGGCATCTGGGGGGGGGAAGAACAAGACAACCCTGCTCCTGGGAATGTCTCTGCGCCCTGTGGGATGCTTTTGGGGAGGGTCTGGGTGTTTTTAAGGATGGGGCCACCGGCTCAGGCTCGTCACACGAGCTCTGCTGACCTTGGCTGCCGTTTCCCTGTCACAGGCAGGCAGCTCCAAGGACGTTTTGCAGCGGGTGAATTTGCACGGAGCCGCTCCGGCCGCGCGTGCTCCCGCATCACTTAAGCACAAGGCCTTGGCCAGAGCCCCCGGCACAAGGTTTGCCCAGGAATCACATGGCAGGTGCCCTGTGCTCCCCCTGCCTCCTCCCTCTGCTCTCCCAAGTTCAGCTGAACGGGGTCGTGGAGTGGAGCGAGCAAGAGGAAGGGATTAATGAAGTGGGGACCCTGGGAGCAGCCTCCTCGCAGAGGGAAAATTGGGGAAATTGGGAAAATTGCTTCCTGGCTTTTCATCTGAGTGAGGCTGCAGAGGAACACGCCTGCTGCTCTCTGCCCGGGTGGGAGCAGTGAGGCACCTGGCATTCATCTGCCTTCTTCCGTGTTCGCTTGTGAGAACAAAGTCAGCAGAGGAGGACTTTGGGCAGAAATGTCATCTTCATGTGAGAGGCAGCAATGGGAAGCTGCTTCTGGTCTGTGGGAACGTGTCATTCATGTCTCCAAAAAAAAAAAGCAACCTGCCCTCTGTTGTGTCTTCTCCTTTTGTCCCCCTTGCCTTGCATTAAGAACCAGAAAACAGATGGTTTTGGCAATGGCTGCGGGCTGTTATTTTAACAGTGAGATAATGGTTACCCTGTGCAGGATGAGAGGTCAGGAATTGTCTTGGGACTTCTCCAAGTCCAAAAGGATGGGGAACGGCTTCTGTGCAGACCTTAGAAATAAGCCCAAGAGCACAGTCTGGTGGTTGGTCCAGATTGCTCACTTAAAGCCTTGCTGGAGCAAGCAGGGTGGAAAGGGAGAATAGCTGGGGGAATCATCATGGGGGGGTGGAGTGGGAGTCTTCTGCACCACGTTTAGTCTCGGGGGGATTTTCTCCTGCCATGGTCTCCCCATGCAACTCAACTGAAGCTTTAATCTGTCCATGGATCCTCCTGGTGCTGCCACCACTTTTCTGGGGGCAGCTGCAGAGTTTTATGTGGCATTGCATTTCTTTCATCCCAACAAATTCCCTGGCATTTTGCTGTTACAAGTCTGTTCCGCTGGTGGTGTTTGCAGAAAAATGACCAAATCTCAGCTAGCAGCCTGGGCTGGGACCTGGGAAGTCAGTGAAAGGCTTTATGGCTGTTTGCAGGGTAAACCCCCTCACCCTGCACTTACAACTTCCTCCCAGGACTGCTATTTGTGGCTCCAGTGATAAACTAGTCCTGCTGTTGCTGAGTGGAGGATTCTAAACTAATGGTGCTTCTGCTCCCAGGATTTACCATTTGGAAGATACTTTATTGCTATCTTGTGACATTTCCCTGCACTTTTATGCTCATTTATATAACTGATTTCTTTGATTTATGGCAGGTTTTCTTCATGTATAACAATGTCATAAATTGCACAGCCCTCCTTTAAGTGGTTATGAATGTGAGATATTCAGTAAACTATGGCATGGGGGAAAGGGTGGATGCCTTTTGAAGAGGCTTTTGACCCCGATCCCAAACAAAATAACCTCTTCTCCCAAAAGAAATCAGAAGCAAGCATCAAAATAAGTTAGTATAGTCTGTTTCTTGACTAGCCAGCTGGTTGTGGGGTTTTTTAGTGCAAAGTATGAGTTATTCATGTAGATAAAAGAGTGCATGAGGCCAAACCCACAGAGTGGTGATGTTTGTGGGGTGATCCCTGGAGCTCTGTTATCCAGGGTCTGCAGAGGTTTTCAGAGAAGCAGCAAATTAATGTTGTTCTTTCAATAAACCTTTCTTTTCCCTTTCTGTTTGTAAACCTGTATTTCAGATGTTGCTCATTTTTAAGACCCTCAAACAAGCTCATATTTCCAAGGAGTGTTCAGTGGCCATCAGGGATCCAAAGCCTATCAAAGGCACTGGTCAGGCCTGTGAAATAAAGACCTTGGGTTTTGATTGTGCTGGCATCTGGCTTTGTAGAGGAAGAGAAACAGCACATTTAAAAATTACTTTCTGAGTTCAGCTGTCAGTGAAGCTTTCTGTGACCTTTACAAATTGATACAGTCACAATCAATGGACAGAAGTTTAAGGGCAGTCTCTGGGGTGGGGAGGCAGGAATGAACCCAAACATTTATAAAATATATATGGAGTGTGTTTTAAAAAGCCCAACAGAAATAACAGCAAGTATTATTAACAGGGAGTATATTTCAACAAACTGTTTCATAAAGAATTTAAAATACCTGGTTCTAAGTATGGTTAGTTAAAACTTAGCTATTGAGATGATTTCTGAAAGTATATAAAACTAAAAATAACAAATAAATGTGCCTTAGGTTGGTGCAGTGCAGCAATAGGTTGGGTGAGGGAAGCAGTTAGAGATGTTGGAGTTGCTTTGTGAGATTCAACTGCATTTGAGGTGCAGTGTGGACTCCCCCATGCTCCCTCCAACCTTGGGAGGCAAAACCATTTACAAAGGCTCAGGAGGAATTGTGTGAAGAGGGACAAGCCAGTCTGTGATTTCAGCTGCTGCCTCGCTGGCTTTTAAAGAATCTGTGAGACACACTGAGAAGCTCCTCGAGCACAAGCACGCAGTCCTCCCCTCCCAGGTGTAAAACAGGCAGAAGCTTCAGTGCTGCTGGAGCTTGCCCTGAATATTCTGCTCATGTACAGGGGGAGGTTATCAGCACACCAGGGATGGGCTGTGCAGAAGAAGCTGCCTTCACACTGGGGCTGCGTGTTCTTATGCACAGCGTATAGAAGGAAAAAAAAGATTCTTTCCTAGACTTTATGTACTGAAAATTTGGTTTTCCTGCCTATAAACTGCCATCCGAAAGCACCTGTTTTAATAGAACATATGGGGTTTATTACTTGGTGCAGCCATGGGCAATTAGGCAAATAGAACCTTTGGTGTAAGTGTCGCCTTGATTTTCTCAAGTTTTATTAAGCTTTTTGATATTTGTATATTTACATAGAACTTTCTCACGCACTTTATGTAAATAACTGATTGTTTTTCATTCCTTTACGGGGGACGGGCAACCTGATGGACTGTTGGGTTGCCCAGTGACATTGAGGAGGTGGCACTGTAACCCTGCAATGACACTGGCATTTCAGAAAGATATATATATATATATATGGAGTCAGATGTTTTAATAAAGAGTTTTTAGTCTGCTTTTACCAAGACTGCTCCGTGTCGTGCTTGTGTCGCCCCAGAGTAACATGTAAGGAAGTCTTGTGTAAGAGAGCACATTAATGCTTTGACTCGATGACCAGAGCATATATGACCCCCACAGACTCCAGGACTCTGTGGTCTCTGTTCCTAGCCCAGTGTATTTTGGCTCCAGACAAGGTGTGGCATCCACCAGGGGGTCCAGAGAGCCTCAGCACAGCCCCTGCCTTCCCCTCATCTGCAGTACTTCCAAGTCTAAGTAATTACCATTTCAGCTGTCTTACATGAGCTGGATTCTCCTGCCTGCTTGACAAGGTTATCGTATTGCTTGAGAACCTGTTATTTTCATTAATGAAAAATAAACTGCATTCAGTTTCAGCTTAATAGATGTGTGTGTATTGGCTCAAGTAGGGTATTTCTGTCATCACGTTCTCCTGAATTGCACAGTCACCTTGAAGCACTTGGGCAAAGCAGCTCTGAAGTGTTGGCTCTGTTTTTGCCTGGTAATGGGGACACTCGAACCCTGTCTTGGCCATTTCAGGTGTGTCCCATGAGTTACTGGTTTTCTTTAACTCCCAAGGGTTTTTCCAGGGACTGTTTAAGTCCCCCTGCAGTTTTGCCTCGTCGTATTGCCAGAAGTTGGGAAGGCTGTTCTTTTTTTTCACAGTTACTTTAATCATTTTATTAGCTGGTATTTGGGTTATGTGATAGTTACTAATGTAATGCCAGGAAGATTTCTGTGGGCGATCCTGGGGAAATACCTTTTACATGTCACAAGTGGCTTGTGCTTAAGCTGTAATGAGGCACCTCTTGCTGTGTGCTTTAGTGGTGACTAATTACCCGTGGTACAGCAGAGACATAAAAGCACCTGTCCCACCTACCCGCTCCGAGCTGCATCTCTTACATAAGTGATGTTTAAACACCAGCAAGGGGGATCTGAGGGCTTTGTGAGCATCTTGCCAATACATTTTCAGTACGGTGCAGGCAGCGAGGGCTGCGATCCCGTTCCATCGCAGCGGTGTCGGCGCTCCCAGCGGATCTCCCGGCCTGAATGAATGCGCTCCCCTGCGCACGCACCAGCTCCGTGTGTTTGCACAATGTTAATTAAAATGCATTTAAGTTGAGTGAGCGTTTGTGGTATTTGGGGGCCCTCTGGGGAAGGCAGAAGCAGGGAGGGAAGCAGGCAGGCCCGCGGCTGTCGGGAGCTGTGTCAGTCCCGGTGGAGTGGCAGGAGCTGCCGGGGAATGCGGCCACCGCCGCAGCACCGGGGCAGTGCTCTGTGCCAGCTGGGCACCCCTGGAGACCACTGCCAGGGAAAAGAGCCCTTTGTGTCCCACAAAAGCAGCCTGCTTTGGGAGCTGGGAAATTGTTCTGGTCCAACCTCACAGTAGATCTTACTGGCATCCCTTGACAAGTTGATTTTTGATGAAGGTGCAAAGGACCAGACCAAGTGCCCTGTTTCGCTGTGCTCCCTCTGCTCCCACCTGTGGGTGTGCTCCCCTGGTGCTTGTGGGTTTGTGCTCCATCAGCTTCCCTCCACTCCTTCCCTTGTCATTGAAAAAACAATCCAAATCCTTCTCACTGCTGGGATCTGTAGATTCCCACCACTTTGCCCAGGTAGGGAGCCAGGACACACCGTGACACGGGATAGAGGGAAACAGGCTGCTGCACTGGAGCAGGACTTGAGGAGAGTGAAGGCTGGGAAGCAAGGAGAGCAATATTTGGACACTCTTAGACCTGCAGTTTGGCACTTGGAAGAACACATGGCCTTGTGTGTTACAGTCATTTATCTGCAGGCTTATCAGTCTTAGAAGGTATTGGCGATAGTCTGTACTTTGGTGCTGTAGGGCAGAATTTTGGTTCATGTCATTAAGAATTAATCAAACAACCTTGGGTGCTGCACTCAAGTGCCTGACTAGTGCAGGAAGAGTTTGTCTGTAATGTTCTTCAGCAGCAACAGGGAGGATGATTCCTCTGCATGGTGGTTCAGAGCAGAAATGTTTGTGTGGACTAGCTCTCACTCTGGAGTTGATTTCCTTGGGGAAGAAGGGTAGGTCAGCTGGAAAAGGGATGCTGGTGATATTTCTTTTGTACTGGGAGGCCCAGTAAGGAGCCCAGAATGGAAGCCTGGTAAAAGCAGAAGAAGCTGAAGGGCAGAGGAGACCAGTGTTATATTTCAGAGCTACTTCAAAATTATTTTCTTGTTTCAAAATGCGGCCTTATCTGAGCTAAGCCAGGTGTTGGGAGCAGAGACAACTCAAATCTTCCTTAGATAATGTCTGCTAATTGCTTCTTTGGGTTATGTACTTCATTGGGAAGTAGCTGAAGATATTTTGATAAACTAAGTTATTCTTTGCATCTGGTATGAAAATCCCGCAGTCTTCCCAAGCTACCCCGCTGCATAAGTGGCTGTAAAAAATATTTTAATTTTAAATGTTTTCCTATCACAACATGCGTGCTGGTAGTTTGCCAATTTGACCACTGGAGCCGCAAGCATCTCCTCAAAGCTATCCTGATGGGGTGGTGGTCAGCAGCAGGGTGCCACGTGTCACCCCCGTGTTTCCTCCACCCCTCAGCTTCCCCACAGCTTGGAGGCTTATCTGCTGCCTCCTTGTCAGAGTCAGTGCTTCCAGATTCACAGCAAGACCTCAAGGAGAGACAGATGATAGAGCAGATGGTAGATGACTAATTTGGCAAAGTTAGATGAGTGGAAATTGTTTGCTTTAATTGCTTGTCAAGTCCAGTACCTACATTATAGTTAAGAAGTGACTATTTACCCTCCAACAGAACAAAATGTGGAAAGGAGGTGTGTATGTGTGTGTCTGTGTGTGTGTGTTTGTGAAGAGTAGGGAGAAAAAGTGCAGAAATACACAGAGAAAAAAATTTGGTACCAAGGCTTGAGGCAGAAGAACCATTGTTCAAACTTCTTGTATTAATTTCTGCCTTTTTTTAGTGGTAGCTGTGTGATACAGGTCCTGCATAGCATTATTCTTATTTATTCCTTTCCAGTTGCTGTGCCATAATAGAGATGTGACATAACTAAAAGAGAAACAATGCTGGAAATACTGGTATAAAACAAGCTAGTGATCATGGCTTGATATGGTCAGTACAAGTGAATATCCATGAAATGTCGCTGCATAAATCTGGTCAAGATTTTGATGGTGTTTTTTGGTTGGTATGAACAGGAAGGCACATCAGTAAAATATGCTGCATACCATCCACCAAAGGGATCTGGAGAGTTTGGCACGAGGAGAGGGTTCCATCAGCTTGGAAAAGTGTTATCACACATAGCTAATCCTTCTTGATGCAGTCACAATCACTGTCAGTCTCTACTGTGCCCAGCTGTTTCTGTTCATAAAATTGGGAAAGAGCTTCCATTTGTAGGTAGCACATGATCAGCCTCTCTTGGAGGTGAGACCAGGCTGGTAACACACATCCTTGCAACTCTTCTGGAAGCGCTGGAAAGCTTTTACAAATGTATATGAAATGATATTTGAAATTTTAGTGACCAAGTTTCAGGAAATGAATGCTTTTGGTCGCTGGTGCTATCCAAGGTGCGGACTGCTGCTCCATGCTACGGAGAAGAAATGCTGTGGGGGAGGTGTTGGTACTGCCTGTGCTGTGTCACCTCATCCCAGTGACTCCCTGAAGGGCTGGGCAGCAGCTGGGTGGCCATGCTGAGCTCCTCTTGTGGCCACGTGGCTGTCCAGGGGTTCGTGGCACTCGGGTTGATTGCACGCAACTGGATTCAAATGGGATGATAATTTTCTAGTGTAGAGCAGACCTTGCGGAAGGAAAACACTTGTGCCAGCTGAGCTTTTAATTAGGAGTACAGAGAAAATTATGTTCTCCTTCATTACAGTCTCCCACCTAGGGAAAGAAAGGCTCCAATTCTAAAGCACTCTCCCAGACCACTGGGAAAATGGCTGGTGACCTCCAGGAGTGTTCTGCCTTCTCTCGGGAAACATCTGCAAGACTCTAAGTGCAGACAGCCCTCGCTTCATTAGGACGTGCCTAATTGCAAGAAAATTCAGGGCTTTTGCAGCTCAATCAAGGAGAACTGTAAAATAATAATGAAAGGATTAAAAGTGTGTTTCCCCTTCCTGTGTGCCTACGTGACAGGGTGTCCAGGCTGTTCCTGAGAAGGTGGAGCAGAGAGAAGTGAATGGGGATTGCTGGTAATTAGTTGTTCCTTAAGGCGCTTGAGTATTCCCCCCGTCTGGGGGTCTTAACAAATTGCCACGAGTGTTTGCAATTATTAGTAAACAGTTCTGTTAGCTGCCTTTCAAGAAACCCTGATAATGGTGCTGTCTGTAAAAAGGCAGCTAATTAAGTCAATAAGTGGGAAGTATGGGAAAGAATGTGTTACAAAGAGATGATTGTTGTTGGGCTCATCTTTTCTGGGGTGAAGGAACCTGTGATTGTCCTTTTTATAAAGACATGCCTCAAACCACTAAGTCCAAGAATTTAAGCCTCCCTTTGTGTTTTTGGCCCACTTGACAAACTAATTGACAAAGGGAGGTTGTGCTGCCTTCAGGCAGAGGCTGGTGCAGGGCAAAGGCACTGCTCTCCTGCCTCCTTGCCAAAGAGATAATAATAAATGTTTTATGATTCAGAGGAAAATATATTCAGATGCTTGAGATAACTCCCTTGGAGTTAGAGGTGAGGATGCCTCATCACTGCTTCTTTGAGTGTGCTTTGGGAGAGGAGTGAAACACGGAGATTTCAGGTGGGGGTGACCATGGTGGAGATAATGGATTCCACTCTTCTTCAGTACTCCAGATGTAGGCTGATCTGGAAAGGGGTTGAATAAGAAATGATCTCCTTCCAAAAGTTGAGCTGGGAGGATTATAAAATCCATTCGTATTAGAAAGAGCAGAACTAGGTGGAGGCAAGTGTGATTTCTTAATTTAACATATAGATTTATCATCAACAGAGCAGAGCAAAATAATGGGCTTAAAAGCAGAATCTAATGGACATTTTTAAATGTCTCCATTATTTGACACCCTTAAGTGAGCGTTTGAATGATTTGGCTATTCTATGAAAAAACGTCAATGGAAAATTAATTTCCAAGTCATGTGCATGAATATTGATGAAAAGCATCATTTCAATACCCACGATTATTACTGTTGTAATTGGGGCCATTAGGAGCTGAAACTCTGTCACTTTAGGTAGCTGGTAATAAGTAAACAACTGACTGTGAAGTGTAAATGTGTGAGTAATGCCTGAAATCCACTTCTGTGATGACCAAGCAGTGCTCTGCTCCAGCACCCACCCAAAATTCCCCATGATTGGGTGCAGGTGAGAAGTGGCCACTGGCTTGTTGCCATCACTGCTGGTTTGGGACTTCCCAGATGGAAGAGGCAGGTCCTTGAGCTTTGGGATAACCTTAGTGGGTGTCAAAATGTGGAAAGAGCAGGAACGGCCGAGGATGTTTAGGTGGAGAGATGGGTTTGAGGTGTTGGTGGTGTGTCAATAAATCAGATCAGACTGGAGCTTCCCCCAGAAACTTGGGCAAAATGTAGGGGAAATCTGATTTTCCTGGGTGTGCACTGGAAGAGCAGTGGAGGGTTTCCCTCACGGAGATGCCCCTGTAAGGCAGAGAGAACATGACCAGAGATGCTCAGTAATGAGAGCAGCTTCACACTGGAGGAAAATCTAAAGCTGCTCCTCTTTGCCCTGTGTTAGAGACAGGGAATGAGTATTTTTTATTAACCAGCACAGGTTCTGCTACAGGAACAGTTAAAACACACAATCTTGTTTTGGTTTTTTTTATTGTTTTGGTTTTTTTTTTTTTTTTTTTAAATTTTTATTTTTGCTGCTCATCTGTTTCTGGCGCTCTATAAGACTACACATCTAACAATATATAACAAAGTGCTTCAAAGAGGGTTCATGAAATACAGATTATGGTGGCTTTGCATGGCGTGACAAGGAAATACATTTTGTTGTGCTTGTGTTTATGCCTGTATACAGCTGGAACATCCCTGCAAATACACATTATTTTGGCACTTAGTTTTAAAGAGCTGCTACGACACATAGATACCTGTTGCTGTTCCAGGAGAGGAGCAGGAGGTGAGTGGGATATGTTCCTGCTCTGTGTTGAGCTCAGGGACAGAGGGACTGGGAATCTTGTGTGACTCCTGCTCAGCTCCCACTTCACACAGTTACTTCAGTGCTTTTTAACTACCCTGGCAAATCAGACCCAGAACAATTCTTTCTGCCCCGGAGTGGCTGGGAATTGCCTCATATAGCTCAAAAATGGGGCATAAAACCTTTAAAGTATGAGTTCACAGCCTGCTCTCTGGCCTGTGTCCCTCCCAGGTTTGGCTCCCTGGTGTCACTGGGCCAACAGAGGAGCACCTTTGTGATGGTCCATGGCAGCAGCATTTCTCTCTCATGGCAGGAAAGCCTTTTTACCCCTTTAGCTGTTATTTGCCTTGAAAAACCTGCTGAGAGCATATCTTATCTCTCTGTTATAAAGGATTCTCTGCAAGGATGGGAGGTACTGTCCCAGCCCTTCCTTCTGCAAGTGAAGGACCTTACCTGCTTTTTCTTAAACACTGGCATAGTTTCCTCTTTTGTAGTTTGAATGTGACATAATTATTAGGTGCATCAAAAGCATACACTGAAAAGCTGAGACAGAGAGATTAATGACTTATTGTAACAATAGATTATTAATGATCCATGATTATACCCACATTTGCTTTGTGACTTCAGCTTGTTGTGCAGGTCACAGCTCTCTCCTGCTCTGAGTTCTTTTCTGCATAAGCTTGCACTGCTGGTTGGGTACCAATAGAAAAAAAAAAAAGAAAAAAGTAAATTCTGCTCCCCTCAATTGATGTAGGATAATCACTTTTGGTATGTGACTTGATTTGAGGCAATCTGTGACCAATTTTTTGTGGAAGGAAACTTCTCTTTTTAAGACGGACAGTAAATGCTTAGAATTGCTAGGAGATAAATTTAAAGGATCAGCATGATTTATTCTAAATTAGCTTTAAAGGTTTTGGGGTTTTTTTGTAATCCAAAAGAATTGATTACTAGCCATATCAAAAACTGGTAGAAGTTGCTGCAGTGGTTTGGCTGTACAAAATAAATCTCAGTCACATAAAACTCACAGCCCTGGTTCACTTCTGGGCTGGCTTCACCCCTGCTGAATCCTCTTGCAAGAGCAGGCTCCAGGTGTTTCTGCCTCCTCGCAGCAAACAAATGGCTGCATTAGCTCTCAGGAAACGTTTAATGGGTGTGCAACATGGAATATCAGTGTTGCAGTATATAGCTTTATTAGCTGAGCTGCAGGAATTGTTTTCTGAGCTGTGTTGGTCCTTAGCACGGATTGCAGAATGGAACTGAAGGTATTTATTAGCCCTTGGGAGCCTTAAGACAGAATAATACTTACCTGCCTGGAAATATGATCAGTTTCCTAATAGATACTGCTGTATTTGAGGAAGAAACACACAAAGCCATTTTGTTACTGCTAAGCAAGAATTTTTAGGTGTCCTGGCAGGCCCAGGGATGTGTCTCCCTGAAGAGTTAGCACACAAGGGCAGGTCTCGAGGGTTTTCTGAATAAAACTCTATACATGAGCTAGGACAGGGCTTTGTATTTCAAAAAGAAAGATGTGCCATCTCCTAGTTGCAGTGCTTAATGCTTCCAGTGTTCCTAATCCACCACAGCTAAGTGAGGTCCCAGTATGACCACGTCTTTCCATCTTGGGAACCTCCCAAAATAGCTGTTAAAAATTTGATGAATAAAATCGTGTTTAGGTATGACTTACTATAAGTGATGAAGTTTCACAGAAAATCTACAAATTGGAATGTTCATGCTTTTAAGTTAAGCCTCAAAATGAGGTGGTAGCTTCTATTTTAAAACCTGAGCAAACCAAGCAGTTCTGTTTTTCTTCAGCACAGTATAATGAATATAGGTCAGATATTTCAAATTTTTACCTGTAGCGAGAATTTTGAAGTTTTACCAGATCACAGAAAGAAATAATATTCCAGCATTTCCTGTAGTGGGTAGAACCAATGCCTATTTGAAAAAGCAGCCCTTGTAGTGCCTGTTCAGCTTTGGTCTGTGCTCTTTAGCCCCTGGAAACACCCAAAAATGATCTGATCAGCCCTTCACACTGAATAGTTTGTAATGAAACCAGCCTGTGGGAGTCACGGCTCAGCAGGAACAGAATTCTACTGCCATTTTTGGGGCAGAGGGCGTTTCCTTGGGAGAAAACTTTGAGCAGGTCATGGGCTTCTGGCTGCCTCCTGAAGCCCTTTGCCAAGAGGCTGCTGGAAGCTCAAATTGCACCAGCACAAGAGCAAATAGTTCTGCAGCAGAGAGACCACAGAGGGAGCAGAGATTAGAATTGTTCCCACTTCTCGTGAGCAAAAAAAAAAAAAGGGGGAAGGAGGTATAGTAAATAAACAGTCAATAATTGTAGTACTCTGAAACCTAATTACTTTTGGTATTTATAAAAAGGACCTGCATCATTCAAAAGACTGTATTTTAAGCAATTTTACTGATTATGCCTCCAGTCATGGAGAGTTTTGTTTGTATCGATCTGATCCTGAAGTGGGATTGGCTACAGAAATGCCATTCTTGTCAGGCTCCTGTTTTGCATAATATAATGCCCATTTCAAAAGTTTAGATATACCCAGAATTATTTGCTCACAGATAAGAACAACCCACAAACTGTTGATTAAGAGGAAAAGAAAGTGCATTGAAACAGACAAACCAAAACCAGCCCAGCCCCACACTTGACCATTTAAGCAGCATTGCTGTCTGAGCAGGCTGAGCAATGTGTGAAAAGCTGATCATGTAAAATGCTGCTTCTGTATTTGTTTCACTCTTTTTTTTTGTTTTTGTCATTGCATGATGACAACAGGCTGATACCCTGGGCTGAGCTGGGATTCTGTCGTGGCTTTTGACTGGGCTTCAAAATGTAGAACAATTAAAGGGTGTCCTTTGAAAACTGAATTAAGATGGAGTTTCCTGACATTTCTTTGCTGTCCATTCAGCCTGGGGACTTGTGGAAAGCCAATGTGGTTTTTGCTGTTGTTTTTCTCCTATTTAATTGCTTAAAGCTAGGAAGAGCTGGGGTCTTAATGAAAGCGACAGGGAAAACAATGTTGGGTGTAAGTCTTCTGCTCAGGTTGCTCTTGGCTTGTTCAAAATACTATTCAGAATAGTGAAAATGTTGAATTATCCAGGTCAGCTTGGATGCACAGGTCTCTCCAGCCTCCTTCAGGCCTTGATGGGAGTGCCTTTGCTCAGTGTCTGATTCTGTCACTGGTGGAACTGGTGGGGGGTTGCTGAGACCTGGGTGTGGCCCTTTGGATGCTGGGGTCAACCTGCTTGGCCTTTTCCCTGCATTTCTGCCTTTTCAACCTCTCTGCATTTGGTGGTAAATACCAGCACTTCAGCCCATTTGGTGAGAGGTGTTTAGCCTGGAGAAAAGGAGACTCAGGGGTGACCTTATCACTCTCTACAGCTCCCTGCAAGGTGGCTGTGCTCAGGTGGGGTTGGTCTCTTTCTCCAGGCAGCACTGACAGAACCAGAGGACACAGTCTCAAGCTGCACCAAGGGAAATAGAGGTTGGATGTTAGGAAAAAGTTTTCCACTGAAAGAGCGATAAAGTTCTGGGATGGCCTGCCCAGGGAGGTGGTGGAGTCACCATCCCTGGGTGTGTTTAACAAAGCCTGGATGTGGCACTGGGTGCCAGGGTTTAGTTGAAGTGTTGGGGCTGGGTTGGACTCGATGATCTTGAGTCTCCAACCCTGTGATTCTGTGAATTCTGTAAATTGCTGAGATGATCACAAGCTGTATTTCTACTTCCCCATCTCTACTGCTGGTATTCAAGTGTGACTTGTGTGACCTAGTCCTGTGAATCATTACAGATTTTTGTTCCAACTCTGTGTATCACTGTGTACAGACTTTATTGTGCTCCAGTGTCCCTCTTCCACAGTGGCCTGATGGATTGTGCTGTGGTTTTTTGCAGTGTGTGCTGGCACTGAGAACAAGCTGAGCTCCCTGTCTGACCTGGAGCAGCAGTACCGGGCCCTGCGCAAGTACTATGAGAACTGCGAGGTGGTGATGGGCAACCTGGAGATCACCAGCATCGAGCACAACAGAGACCTCTCCTTCCTGAGGGTAAGCAGGCTGCTGTTCTCCTTCCCTCCTCCTTCCTCCCTCCTTCCCTCTGCTTCTGTTTGGGGGAGCAATGATAGGTGTTGGGCTGGAAAAGACCAGGCTTCTCTGCCCCCAGCTCTGCTGCGATGGAAGAGGATGATAAAATGGCAGGGATGTGCAGAGAACAATGAGCAATGTCATTGCTGTGACAGGTGCTCTGAGTGTGAGTCATTTAGATTTATCCTGGATGTGGGGGAGAAAGCTGTGGCACTGGAAGGCGACAGGTCGCGGGTCTCTCACTTTGTGTTGCCACAGGGCAAGTTAGGTGGGGTTGAGGAAGGTCAGAGAATCATGCAGATAAGCACTGGAGGACTGGAGAAACTAATCCTAATAAAATGCCAGCTATGGACTGATTTATAGACTAAGCAAGGGAAGAACTCTGGGCAATGTTTGTGGAGCATTTAAGAGAAAGAAAAAAAGTGACTGCTGAATGAAGATGAAACCTTCTTCGGGTATGAGATCGGAGCTATGAGCCTAAAAGTCTCCAGCACCCAGGGGAAGGAAGTCTGTGATAGATGAAGGCTGTACTCCTTTTGGGGAGTCTGGGTTGAGCATTCCCTCACTCCTCTTTGCATCAAAATTTGGATTTGTGAAGGAACACTTCAATGTGGTTTGCAGATACCATATTGCCATGCTGGCAATCATAAGAGAGAAAGGTGAACATCAAGTTTGAAGAACCTAAGCCCCTCGTTACTTGGCATTTCACATTCTCTAAGTTTAAAGAAATATCCCACTGAAGGAATGATCCAGGTGGGCATCTGAGGATGCTGCAGGTGATGTGGCTGTAATATGGAAGGTAGGTCTGAGGGCCAGGGTAGAAAAGGCAGCCTGTGCCAGTGTGGTTGCAGTCTGTGCTGTGATTATACTCTCCATGACACTGATAAGGGTTTACACTGCTCATAGTGCTCGCCTATACCTCTTAAAAATGCTGCTGTCATGTTGCAGGATGCGTGTCTGTGTGTCAGTGGCACGTTCACACGGCAGGAGTGGTGCAGTTTAAATCTGGCAGCAGGAAGAGGCAGTGGGAGGCAGCCCCAGCTGGTTGGGTTACACTCACTCATTCCCTGCGCTGGGTCTCGGGTGAGCCGAGTGCTCAATTCCAGTCTGTAAAGCTGTGAACTTTCCACCACAGTTTCTAGCACAGGCAAAGCCAAGCAGCATGTTTAGCTCTGCTTCACATTGAATTTGTTGGGGGTTTCACAGCCTTGCCACTCCATACATTGGTGTATATTTACTCAGCGTGTACACCAGGCTGCTGAAAGATCTGTGAGCAAAATTCAGCTACCAGACACGTCTGGAGGAAAGTTTGGGGTGCTAATTGCACTCAGACTAACAGATTGCCTGTTAATTTGAGTGATGAATGCCTTGGAAGTAAAAGCTACCCATACATTTCACAGTTGTGACAGGTGAGGAAAACACATTCGCCTTTGCTCTGAAATAGATACAGCCTTGGTGCAGCTGGACCAGCGCTGGACAGGTGGCAGATCCTCCTCCTGTGAGGGCAGGATCCCTGCTCTGATGGGGGCATCTCTGCAGTTTCAGATGCCTGCTGAAACCCCCTGGTTCAAATTCATGGGAGACAGTCCTTCCGTTTCGGCTTTCCTTCCTCCTGGCTCCTGCTGGGAGGTGGGGAAAGCAAATTACTTGGAAATTAGGAATTAGTGTTCCTTGCAGAGAGCTGCCATAAGCAGTGTAAAATATTGTTGGAAAGAAGGCAGTAAAGCCATCAAATGAGAACAAGAAGGAAAGGTCCTGTTCAGTAAATGAAGGTGGTTTGGTCACCTGTGCTTTTTGGTGACAGCTACGATTGCTTTTTTATTAGTTTTATTACTTCTCTTACCTGCATCTGCTCCCTCACAGATGTCTCAGCAAAAAAGCAGAACTTGAAACAAAACTCAGCAAACTGGAAGGCCTAGTTAGTATGATAAATTGTAGTCATTAAAGTAGAAAACCAAACAGAAGAGAACATGTTCTCAGTGAGGCAAATAAATAAATAAATGTTGGCACATTTACGCCGATAATTCGACATTCATTAGTCAGGCAGTATTACTCCTTTTATCATATTAAAAATGGTTTTAATGGCCAAATGAAGGTGGCAGATGGGACATAACTAAGAGAAGGGCTGTTTGTCTCTCTCAGACTTAAATACAGTGAACTCTCTGTGCAACATCACATTCCTTCAGCCTGCTCCAGTGTTCCAGTCTCTCACAGTAATTGCCCTCTTCCTCCACCAAAAACACTTCAGGTAGATGCTGGTGCAACCCTGGGCTGTCTGTGTCCCCAGCTGACAACCACGCCTCTGTGTGCCCACCTGCCCTCTCTGTAGTGCTCAGCTTAGCTGGGCAACTTCTTGCTCCAGGACAGAGGGAAGAGCTGGTAAGCTGTAGGCATGCTGAGCCTTTTCATCATACAGCAATAAACAAATAGCATAAATGAATTGAAGTGAAAAAAAACCCATAATTTTATTTACCCGGCAGAGGAACATTAAAAGATCAGCATCCCATCTCTCATATTTATTTAGACATTTATTCCCTAAGTAGATTTGCTTTATGTCTATGAGTTAGCTCTCTGGATATCTGCTGATGAAGATTAAAAGGGGCTGTCTGTCACCTGAATGAAATGCTCAGCCACTTCAGCTTCCAGGCCTGCAGTTCATGGGGAGCTGGATTTCTGTAGGAAGGGATTGCACATGCCAGTTGTTCCTTTTTCTGCTGTTCTTATATGTGAGCAGAGCAGGAGGAGATAGCATCTGTCTTACTTTAATATATTTTATTTTGGTTCCTGGCTGTGTTATAGTCTGGGTATTGCTTTCCTGTGAGCAACTGCAATATGAACTTGTGTTCTGCACGTGCTGCCATCCAGCTCTGCCAGCTCTGTTCCTGCTGCTTGGTGCTTCCCTGTGCTGTGACCACAACGGAGTTGTGGAAGAGGAAAGGAGCACTTAGGAGTATGAAAAATTGTGCCTAAGCCTGAGTGTTGGGTAAGGACAGATATTTCTGACATCTGTCTGATAGCTGGCTTGCTTTGTCCTTCTTCTGAGGCTCAGCCTACTCAGAGAAAATCTACGAAGAGTTATTCAGTTTTTGAAGTTCTACCTCTGCCAGCTCTGGCAGTGAAATGAAGCTGAGGTTAATGCAGTCCATGGCTGCTGCAGTCCCACCTCCCTGTGGCAGCCAAGGCAGGCTCTCCACTGGCATAGGTGCTGCCAAGAGCGTGATTGAGCTGAGCAGGACCAATAATTGGGTGGGAAGCAGTCCCTCAGAGCTGCCTTGTCCCTGTGGTGTGTCCAGGCTCACCCAGGGAGTCAGCAGTGACAGTGCTAAGGGTGAGGCCCCATCTCCCACTGCTTCCCAAGCCAGCAGCATGCTTCCCCTAATTGCACAGCCAGGCTCTTGCCCTGGGATGTGCTCCATGAAACCAGATAAGCTGCTGGAGCTGCTGCGTGTCTTGAGTCTCATCCAGGCGAGAGCTGAGATTTACTTCCCTGCTTTGGACTTCAGAAAATAAAACCCTGAGAAAAGCTCAGGTTGTTCACTGGCTCATGTTGCAAACAACTGTTTGAAGAACAGAAGGGAGAACCTATTTGAGTTTTGCTTGGCAAAGCTGACAGTTCCTGTTGTGGGCTGTACGTATTTCTTAATAACATCTCCCTATTCAATTTTAAAAATAAAATACACAATTAGTATATCACATACCAACCTTCTGCAAGTACTTCTGTTAAACACATTTGGTAAGTGAGAGTTATCTTTGACTAATCCTCTGGCTTTTAGCAATTCACAGTCAGTAAATTGTCTTCTCATGCCCAGATTTTATTTAACCAATTCAGATTATTTATTTTTAAAGACATGATCAAAGTTCTGTGCTGTTCCCTGCCATAACTCTCCCAAGTGATTATGAAACTCATTTTTAACCACGATCAACAGTCTTCAAAAATTATCTACCACTGCTTTATGGGTTCTTTTGTCATTTACCTCAGCAGTGCTTGTGTAGCACCTCCAGCCACACCTGCAGGGCAGCTGTCTGACATTGAACAGGGTGGATGTTCCATGGTGAATGTTACATTTATTGCAGAGATGTAGGGCCCCACCTCCCCTCTGTCAGCACTCATGGCCCTGGGCTTGGTGAGAGCCCCTGCCAGCCTCACCTTAGCCTGTTCCTTAGGTCATATTTAGACTCTGTGGCAGGTGGGATTTGGCCACTTGGACTTCATGTTCTTTGTTACTGCTTGTGTTTAATCTTTGGAGGAGGTTTTGGTGGGACAGACCCCCTTGCAGGGCAAGGACTGCCAGAGAACCAGGGGAAGACTTGTGTTGCCAAGCATGCTGCCTGGCCCCATGGCATCTGGAGCTGCTGCTTGTTAAAAAAAAAAAACAGAAGTGGGGGTTTTTTAAACCCTTTTTGGTCTTTTACAGCAAAACAGGGCTAAGCAAACCCTTTTGAAAGCTCTGGTGGCAGAGCTCAGAGGAGATGTTGGCACAGAGAGAGTCTGCATCTGAACAGACGTGTCAGGGAGGGTGTGCAGAGATGGGAGGGCATTGCTTGGCAGAGCAGTGGGATGGTGTGTGTGGCTCCTGAAGGCCTGGCAGCACAGCTCTGCATCCCTTCTGCAGCAAAATGGTGTCTGACTGCCCAGCTGACAGGCATCAGTAATTCCCTGCTCAACAGAAAGGGCTGTGGAGTTCTGTGCCCTTCAGGAGTTCCCAGAAGGGCTGTGGGGGTAGCTGTGTCTCTGTGGAGGGAGATTTTCCCCAGAAGTGCCAGCAAAGCACTGCAGTGTGGCCCTAGCCCAGAATGGGCATTTCCAGGAGAGGTTTGCTGTAGCATTTGCCATGCAGTGAGCTGTATCACTTGCCAGTGTGTGTTTTGTCCTTGGCTGGCAAGAGGCAAAGTGGCCTCCAGGTAATTACAGACATGGAAATTGAGAACATGTATTTATGTGTTCCTGATTGCCCTCCCAGGACCTCACCTGTTAGAAAGCAAAACATAGACAGCAGAGGTGTGATGGTCAGAGCTGTGCATGCCACACTGATGCCTGGTGAAGGCTGACCTAGAACAGAGGCTAGACAGAGTTAAAGAATAAAGCAGGGATTTATTAAAAGGCCTCAATGGATCCACCTTGGGCAGTACAAGAGCCCAGCCAGGGCTGTACCCAAGATGAACCAAAATGGTCACAAAATGGACGAGCAGTCACGAGGTCTCACACTTTTGTAAGTTCTGCTCCATTTGCATATTGGAGTTCATTGTCCAATTACAGCTTTAGCTTATGAAGTCCCATCCTTCTTGTTTTTCTCTCTTCATTCTGCTGTTGTTTCTGCTCTTGGGCTGAGATTTGGATCATTTGTCCTTGGTCCCCAACTAGAGAAGGAATTGTTTTGTCTCCCTGCTCTGTGCAGAGAGCTCACCATCCCCCAATATGAAGCTCAGAACTACACACTAAAGCAGCACAGAATGTGAAAAATATAAAAGCTAAAACCTGAGACATCAACACAAATCCAGGTGGAAAGAGGACACCTCCAACTTGCTGTTGAACACAACTGCTGTGCTGGGTGGGTCACAAGAGACCAGTTGCATGCCAGACCATGCTTCTGGCGTGGACAAAATGTTTCACAGGGGCTGTGATCAGCTGCCAGCTGTGCTGGGTGAACCTGAGCTGAGTTTCAAGTGAGCTGCATCCCAGACTCCGAGGGTGGAGTGAGAGCAAAGGCTCATTGCAGAAGGCATATGTGATACAGCTCTGCTGCTCCAGGAATTAGGCTTCTTCTGCCATTTCCCATTCCTTGTGTAGAAATAGCAGCTTAAAATGATCACAGCAATTTCAATTCTTCTCAAAATGGCTAGGAAGCAAGGAAGGGAATGCCACAGATTTTCATGGTCTTGTGTCCAGGCCTGTCCTGTGCTTGGAAGTGGATTCTGAAATGCTGCAGGCACAGTGACAAGCTGAACACCAGGCACTGTTGTGGTAACTGGTGTTCCCATGGCCCTCATCCCTTTATACTGACAGATATCATCACACTCCTTATAGTCCCTAACAGAGTCAACCAGCTCCATCCTGACCCCACCACCCCCAGAGCCCCCAGCTGGTAGGGAAAAGGCATCCAGCACTTGGTGACCTAAATGTCTTCAGAGGTGTTACATTATTTTTGTGCTGCTGTTGCTTATTCCCCTTGTGTTATACTGACTTTCCTGTGCTGTCCCAGTCTCCTCTACAGATCTCTGTAATTCAGGTAGCTCTGCAGCCCCTGTGCCTCCTTGGATGCTCAAAATCCCCTTTTTAGCACTGCCATTCATGGTTTCAACCCAATTTTGTAGACACAGGATGTGGTGCTGCTCATTTTGTGCCAAAGCCTCTGGTCTAAGCCTCAGCCTGCTGCTGCTGGATGCAGCTTGGTAACCCAGGGACCCTGCCCACACCTCCCCTTCCTTCTCCCTAAAAGGCTGTGTCAATATACAATTAAACCTCAAGCTGAGTTTGCCAAGCTGTAACCACATACATGCTCATTAGCATTTATTATTTAGCAATTTTTTGGTGGCTTGGTATGAAAGGCACATTTGAAATCACTGGTTGTGTTTAGGAGGAGAGCTGGGTGCTGTGGGAATGCAGGCTCCTGCTTTGGTGCAGCAATAGACTGTGCCTGCTGAGTGCTCTGAGGCTCCCCAGGAAGCTTTTTTTTTTTTTTTTTTGCAGGGGGAGGTTGCTATGGAGGATAGCTGCAGATTTCCAGGATAGCCTGAGTCTAATGAGGATGGCACTGGGCTGCTCTTCACATCCCACCTGCTGCAGGGCTGCCCTTGTGAGTGCTGCCAAAGCCACTGGGGCAGTGGCAGCCACATCCCCCCATCCATGTCCCCGTGGCTGATTTGCTGTATAAAACTCATGCCATCATTCTCATGGGAGGATGAGTAGGAGGAATTAGTCTGCCCATTGCTGTGCATCCCCCCATGAAGGGGCAGTTCAGAGGCTCCCCTGCTGGAGCTCTTGGGGGCTTGGGGATGGATCCCACCATGGGGCTTGTTTTGCCCCTTCTCTGGGTTGGCAGTGGCCAAGAGCTTCCCCAGCTTTCCCACAGCCTTTCTTTGCCTGTGTCTGCTTTGATAACCAGGAGCATCCTTCAGCTGTATCATGTGTAGAGAAGAGAGGTCAAGATTTGAAGTCCAGGTTGATTAAGGAGTCTCTTTAAATTGTCTTTCAGCATTTTTCATTCAGCTCCTATTGTACAGCAGGCCCTCCATCCCCAGTTGCCTGGGAAGCCTGTCTGATTCATGTGCAAGGCAGTGGTAGCCACTCTAGATCAGGAGAGAGATCAAAGGAGCCTGACTTAAATAATTCAGAGTAGCCCATACCCACACACATGCTCAAGATCAGCAATATCCTTTTCCCTCTATCCCATTTTTGTGTTGCAGTGAAGCTGCCCTTGGTTATTCAGAGCAGAACACTGGGGAGGGGATGCAGGGTTAATCCCCCATGCCTGGGGCCTGCACCAGTCCTCCCTGGGATGTGAGGTGGAAGTCTGTCCTTCTACTGCTCCCACTGAACCTCACAGGCCCATCTGGCAGCTTTTGGGTCTGGCAGGGGTGGGATGCATGGCCTGGGTGTGCTCCTGCTCATGCCAGTGTGCCATTGCACAGCACTCCCACCACCCTGCTGTCATTATCTTGTAAAGCTTTCACACCTTGTTGACGATCTTTCATGGGCAGCTCCTCACCATGCTGACTCCTTCTCTCTTTCTTCATGGCCAGCTGACTCCTTCCTGTCCCTGGCACAGCTGCCTGTCCCTTACTGCTCCTCTCACAGCCACCTGGCCCTGCCTCCTCCCAGCACAGCCAGTCCACTCCAAGCCCTTCTCCAGGGGCCACCCCACCCTTATAGCAGCCGTCCTTACTGGCCATAGCTGTGACCGAGTAAGGGCAGACCTTCATTGGACACAGCTGGGGCCTAGCTTGGGAATTGGTACAGCTGCAACTCCTTGGGGGGGAGATTGCCTTCAGCACTGCCTCTAGTCTCTTATACTCCATCCTCCCACACTTTACTGGGAAATGATGAGGTGCAGCAGGCTCCAGGACCAAAAATATGCCCAGAACATAGGGATCACTACTCCAGGTGGAGTGTTTCCCAGTTTGGCAGAGGTACATGCTGGATGGGTCATGTGTGGAGGATGAAAATACAGACCAGGAGTCAAATATTTAACATGAACAAAACTAACTCAGGATTTGTGGCTCTGTCTAGGCTTGTTACTTTTTAAAAAATTAAATACAGACTATCAATTTATTTCTTTGCCCATTGTTTAGTGCCTGGTTGGAGTCTTCTTTCTGTTCATCAGGGAAGGGCTCTGATGCCTGGGTGTCTGTAAAATACTTGTGGCTAAGCCAGACCACAGAAGCTGCAGGGATGAGTACTATAAAAATGTTGGTAGTGGAGAGGAGGACATTATTAAAAATAAAACAGCGCAAACCTTCTTAATTAGGTGTTGTTTCTCTTCGAAGCTGATCTTCCCTCTAGGCCAGTGAAAGCAATTATACCCTCTCTCAACCACCTTATGTTGTTAATGATCTTTAAATGTAAACCTCTCCCCTACAAATGGGATTGGAAATGCTGGCCTTACTGAAACTCAAGAAAAACAAACAGCAGAGTGAAGTTAAATCAGCCAGTGGAAATAAACCCCAAAACAACCGTGGCTGCAAACACTTTTAAATTATAAATGGATTTGTTAGGTTGTAAAGCAAATGAGGAGTTTTCTTATTGAGCATAGAAAGAAAGGTTATGTGGTGTAAATGGTGAGTGTAATGAGATCTGAAGTCTTAACCCCAGCTAGAAGGTGGTATAAACTCTACCATTTCACTCTGTTCACTGACAAGCTTTGCTCAGATGTCATTAAGGCTTCTTTATTCTCCTCTTTGTCCACCCACCCTCTCAACTCCTTCAGAGGAACAGAGATGAGGTATGGAGAGGGATATAGCTACATATGTAATTGAGGTATAGCAGCCTGTGCCAAGTGGAAGTGTGTTACACTTTCCTTTGAGTAACATTTTTCTGTTTTCCTGAACATGTAGGCAACACGTTGCAAATTTTTCCTCTAAACCTCCCTCCCTCCAATCCCATTTTACTATGGAATAAAATGAAATTAGACAAACCAACTGTGAGAGAGCTGAATAATCTTGCATTGTAATACACTGACTCAGAGTCCTGGATCAATGGGCTTGAATTACTGTTAAAATCCATATGAAAAGAAAAACAAAGTATTTTGCTGTGAACTGTGTCAAGGGGTGGAGGAGCAGAGGGATGGATTGAGGCTTAGCCAACAGTTTTTGTGCTAAACCGGATCAATTTTAAAGGTTTCCTCTGTAGATGCCAGCCTCGGGGCTTTTATGGTTCAGAAATGTCAGCACAATTGTGCAGATTGCAGAATTCAGCAACAATGCTCCCACCCCAAACCTGGCCACTGATTACAAATTACAGCCCCACAGTTTTGCAGATGCTGGGTGCTCAGGAAGGCTGGGGCAGAGGGAAAAGTTGGCCTTCCTGAGCATCCTCCTCAAAAATATCACGTCAGGGGAGAAGTTTCATGGATGTGTGCTAGGGAAAGCTGCTTCACTGTGTGGGGCTGGTCTGAGGAGCTGGGGGACTGGAGCTGGCCAGGCTGTGATAGAGGATGTGTCTTTGTAGGACTGGGGGACTGGGGATGTGTTTGCCCAACCCAACAAGCAGCCAGCAGGAATATCTCTGTTAACCACATGTGAGCTGGTTCTGCAGCTCAGAATTCTGAGTTTCTGAGAAATTCTGAGAATTTCTGAGAATGAAGAGCTGCAGAGTTCTGCAGCTCTTCATTCTTGCAGGGAATGAAACCAGGTACCACTGACTTCTCAGGGGAGATGTGCCTGGGGTCATACATCATCATGGGAAGGTGGAATGGGAAAAAATTGTTTAAAAAGTCAAGGGCTTAGTCCTAGTTCAAGGCACTACTTCCACAGGGTAAGCACAACCAGTCTCATCCACTGGTACTCAGTGTTTGAAGTTAACTCAAAGGCTAATAGAGTCTGCATGCTGTACTGAATGGCATGCAGTGTTTCTTTTCCCCCTTTGGTGGTCATTAGTCCTTCCAGAGAGAAAGAATGAAGTGCTTTGAGGTAAAGTCTGAACATAATAAACCTGAAAATGTCAAAAGGCAAGGCAGAAATATCACGCTGATTTTGACAAACCCACACTGTTTTGTGCAGGGAAAAATAATACTGATAGCTTAATGTTGCTTACTGGAGAGTGGCTATACCAAAAATGAATTTTGTGAGAGAGTTTATGCTCATGCTTTAAGAAAAAAACCTTAATGAGCACAACGTGGAGGTGAAACCCTCAAAGTAAATGCCATTCAGTTTGAATATGGTCAAAGGGAGATTGGTAGCCAAGTGGTCCAAGAGCTTAAATGGTGGCCAGACCCTGATGTCATCACTTATTCTGATTTCTTATGTTTTGGGATTAACTCGGATCCTAAAGCACCAGCAAAAAAACCTGTACAATATTACACATTGGTGTCTAATTCAGGATAACAGTGTTGATGGTTGGAAGTGTCTTTGTATTGCTGCCTCCAGACGGGAGCTTGAGATGTGCAACAGGGTTGGCTTAAATTCTGTAAACCAAAAACAACCCCCTGATGTAATACATATCCCAGGAATAATGATGACAGCTTAGCCTTAAAACTGTGATGCAGTGACGGCCTAAGAAAGCAAAATCTGTTCTGAATATCAGGGAAGCACAGAAAATGATTAGGCAAAGAGAAAAGGCAACATCCTTCCTGCATTTCCGTCCCATTCGTGTGATGTTCTCGTGAGCACACGATACCTTGCCTAAAACAGGGAAATGTATTAAAAACATGCCTGGATTCATGTGGAAGGGCACTGCAGGAAGGGATGTGATGAACTTCAGCTCCAAATAATTGTCAGCAGTACTCAAGCAGAGAGAAATAGTGTGAAAATCTTTGTGTTATACCCACCACAGAGAGTGGGGACAGCTGCTCAGCTTCAACCTACAACGTTTTGCTGGTGCTGGTTGCAGTCCCAGCTCTCCAACTGGGGCTGGGTGTCCTCCTTGCCCACCTCCTCTGCCTGTTTTTTTTTTCCCCTGGAAATGCTGACATTTGGAATTGAGGCCAGGTGAGGTCCATCAGTTTAGGAAGTGGGAGCTGACCCCCCTGTGCTGTCAATTATCTCTGGTGCCTGGCAGCAGCGTGGCCGGAGGTCACGGCAGCGGTGCCCGGTAATGACGGCAGGTGCTGGAACACGTTCCCTTGTCAGCTCATCATTCCAGTGCCAAAGTAATAATTTGATCTCAGCAGAACAGCTGGTTTTAGACTACAGATTATCCACTATTTCATCTCCTCACAGAGCTGCAGAGCTGATTTGTTTCAGCTACAGATCAATTATGTCCCAAAACAACACTCAGTTCACTTGTATCATGTGAAATGAAGATAAAATGGGCTCAGGCATTAAGGATAGATCTTGTATTACAGACCCTCTGTCCCTGCACATAAATACCCATCACCAGGGAGTGAGTGTTCATTCATTCCTGGGGCCAGTCGTGCTCATTTCATTAGGAGGCAGTGAATTATTTTAGCAGAACAGTGCATAGATAAGAATGAACTGTGCTTAAAAGGGCATTTATTTCTTGCAGTTCCTTTAAGTGTCCCTGGTTGGGGGATACCCATATCACTCAAACTGATCAAATGTACAGTCAAATACATCTGCTTAGAGCCTGCTGGGAAGCACTGCATATTGCATGGGAGGAGATCAGTCCTTGCAAAGGAAGTGTTTTCATGTAGTCTTTTACTTGTGTTATTGGCCTTTTAAGCAAAAAAAATTCTCAGTGAAATTGAGAACTTTTGCTTCATTTGCAATGAAGAGCCCTCACCTAGCAAATCAATGTGGAGCGTGCTCGGCTGGCACACGCTTGGGCTATGCTAAGAAGCAGCAGTGTCCCAGGAGCATGGAATAATGGCATAGCTAGAGGTATTCCTAGTAGGCAAGCCAGCATTTCCTTGGGCAGAGTAGGTCCAGCACATGTAAATCTATACCAGCATGGATATGTTGGTATCTTTCACAGCAGCCCTGCTATCCCCTGCTTGGGGATCGATTTAGCTCGTGCTGGTGGCTAAATAGAGCTGGCTGCAAGTATTCACCAAGCAAATGCTGGTAAAATGTTAAAATACTGCTTTTGCTTTGGCTTTTTGAACCTGGTGTTTGACCAAAAGGTGTAGTGTTTATTTAATACAAGGGGTAATCTGCACACGTGCACAAATGCGTTGGAGCCAGCCAAGCCTGCAGCCAGGAGTTATAAAAATCCTATTTATTTAAATGACTTTGAATAGAGTTCACCTACTCCCTGAGATTTCAGTTTAAAAATAAATCATTTTGGTTGTGTTTCTGCACCTCAGCTCCTCCCGTAAAAGGTCACCTTTCTCCAAATGTGCCTTCAGGTTGTGAGGCCTCATCATGGTTTTTCTTTTAAAGTTTCAGTTGTTGGTTAAAGCCCTTGCTGTACCCAAAGTGTTGGGTTGTTCCTTCTGGAAGGAAATTACATATCCTTTTACATCTAATAAAGGCTGAAATTTTGCTGGGTGAAGCAACTGGTAGTTTTACAATGTCTGCTGACTGAACTACCCCTGCAACTCTGAGAAGCCTAAACCCAACAGCTCCTTAAGCAATTTTCAATTTTTCTTTTTCTCCCATGAAATTTTAATGCTCCATCATGACATGAATTCATAGTAGATGCAAATGTTTATCAGATCTGCTGCAGACAGCATCCACTGGATGTTAATTTGCCAGAAGCATGAATCCCATTGTGTGTGGTTAGCAGGGACTTCTCAGAAGCAAAAGGAGCCAGCCTTCCTATTGGCTTCAGGAAAGCTCACAGTAAAGGTTTCTCTTGATTCCTTAAATAAACATCTTGAGCTCCATAGAGGCCTCTCAGAGTGCCCCTCTGGGGCTCTCACTAAACAAAAAGGACTCTTGTCTGATAGCCCTCTTAAAAGACAATGTTTTTTTTTTGCACCTCACTTAACTGGCAGGTAATCAGCCGTCATCTGGCTCAATACAAGGCTTTGGTTTTATTTGTCTATTTTTTAATTGAGCTAAATGCCTCCTCTGCTTTCTCACTGCCTCTGATCTCTGCTAGAGAGAACAAACCTTAGCAGCCTGGAACATCACACGTTTTCTTTTGTCTCCCATATGTTCTGCTTCAGTAACAATTTTGACTGATCACTGTGACAGCAAAACACCTTTTTTATTTAAGCTACAGCTTTCTAGAAATATGTCTTTGGGCTTAATCAACATAACCTTTAGCAGTTCTTTGAAACCCAGGATCTAAAAGCCATGAATGTCAGAAACACTTTATGGCTTGTGGGAGTCTTCAGTGCTTCTGACAGATAAAAGTGGAGGAGGAGGCCATCAAAAAATGCACCACATACAGGCTGGAATGGGATCTTGCTGGTGGCTGACAGTTGTGCCCCTGCATTGGAAGGAAGGGCTGCTGGAAGGAAATTGTATGACTAAAAGACGGGATATGCTCCGCAAGACATCCGCGTGTGCTGAGCTTGGGCACCCTTTGCTGGCAGAAACAGTCCTCTGTCAAAAGGTCTTTTGGACGTCAGAGCTGTTGGTTTATTATTAGGACAGTACTGTTGTTTTTATTTTTAAGAAGGAGAGGATAAAATGAGAATAAATTACAGTAAAATGTCAGCAACTGCTGAAAATAGAGGAATAGCAACAGTGTGTCTCTGGCATTCTTGCAGCCAGGCAAGCACACGCAGCAGGAACAGTGCCAGCGTGCAATTTCCATCAGCTCCAATTACTACCTTGGCCTGGTTTTAAATATTTAAACTTTCATGTTTAATTTTGGATGATGTTGAATAAAAAGAATCAAAATATAGAAATTCACTAAGGAGTATTGGTTGTAGCAAGTGGGTATCAATAATGTAAGCCGTGTGGGACTGAATGGCCCTGGTCTTCTAAGGCTTTTCCATTTCTCTTGTGTTCCCTGTCTAAACGTGATTTATTAAACAATCCTCTGAAGGGATTGTCCTTCTCCACTATCTTTTATTATTGGTGGGAGCCAATTTGAGGCTCACTCTGTTGTACGAGGGACCGGCTCCCTCGTGTGATTGATGAGCCAGATGGGAAGTGATTAGACTTTTACAAGCCCATGCTGCTTGGAACAATATTACCAGGAGGGGAAAAAAAAACAAAACAGTTGTTCAAATTTCAGATTCATAGGCTATTATTGTTTTTGAGGTTCTCCTTCCTCCTCTTCCATGTCTCCTCATTTTTCTGGCTGGCTTTGCACCATCAGGTGAGTGCGTGGAAGAGCGGCCGGTGGAGGAAACCGTAGGAGGCAAAGCTGCCAGCTGTTGTGGGCAGCCACGCTTTTTTCCTTTATTGCTGTGATTTTTTTAGGAAGACTGATTGTGATTTGTTCCTGATACGCTTCCCCAGATGTTTGCTTTCTTCAAAGAGAAGCAATAAACCAGGCAGGCTGTGGAACAAGGCTGGGAGGAGGAACAGGAGGACAGGTAGGATGCACATGCTGCTTCCCCAAGCACCAGGAGGGGCAAACCACAATCCTTTATATTGGGGCTGTCAGTGTGAAACCTGATTGCCCCTGTCAAAGAGCATTTGCTAGATCACTCCATGGTTTGTGTGCAATGATGGCCAAGCAGACACTTCTCCCAGGGATCCCAGCAAACCTCATATCTGACTATGCTTAACAGGCACCTTTGCTCCTGTCTGTGTTGGAGTCCAGGTGTCCTCAGCTTGTTCTGTCTTTCTCCCTAGCCACCCATTCACCTTTAGCACATGGTTATTTCATCCTGAGACCTCTGCTCCTTCTCTTCTCAGTGCCTGGCAGAGTTTCATCCTAGAAATGTAAGGTGGTGCAGCATCATCTTTGCTCCTAAGATTCCTAAATCAATTCCTCATGTTTTCTTTCAGAGTTTTTCACCTTGTTATTTTTTTTTCATTTTCAAAGTCTTCCTCAGGAGATCTCTAAAACTTTCCCACTGGAGCAATGGCAAATTGCAGCCAGACAGCTGAAACACAGGCACGATACAGCAGCCAGGTATTGCAGTGACTGGGGAATCCCATTCCCCTGGTACAAGTTAAATGGGTTATTCCATTTCAGCTTTAAAAATGTGCTCTTTGTGCACTCACCAGAGCCTCGGGGCACTGTCCCCTGTCAGAGCTGTTCACTGAAAGTTATCACTGAGGCCAGACTGAGGTGATGCCCAGCCCAGAACCTTTGGGGACAAACATGCTAGAGAGATGAGCACAAGCACTGCTGCTCACGGCTCCTTGGCATCTCAGTGGTGGGATTTCATCCTGGTCAGCTGGAGTGGAGCTTGGGCTCTGGCTGCTGTTCTGGTGGCATTGAAAGGATGCTTCATGAGCATTGTCCTGCTGTTAATGATAAAGCTTTTACAATAGGGGGAAAAAAAAGGTAATGGGTGATGCTTTATGAGAGACCTGATAGTTGATTGTAGCACCTGGGTGAGGGAAGTGGAAAAGGAGGATTTGTGACCAAGAGAAGCAAACTTCTGTAAAAGCCAGAGCTGTAGAAATATTTGACTCTTCAGCTGAACTGGGAAAGAATTAGAAAAGTCAATTGGGGTTGCCCCAAGTGAGAAATTTTTTTATTTTACCCATCAAACCAAAAGTCCTGCAAAGCGCTTCTTTACAACAACTGCATTTTTTTTTTGTTCATCTCTAGGTTCTTAATTTGTTTTAAATAATGTGTTCTAGTAAACTTCAAAGCAGTAAGCACCTTGATTTTTCTAGTGTATTTCTCCTTCCCCTTCCCAGGCAGAGCTATTTACCATGTTCAAGATTAATATGAAGTTTACTTTGGTCAACCAAAAATTGATTTTTTTCCCCCCTGTGCTGATATGTTTATTCTTTGAAAACTTTCTCCAAACTAATAAGGATGGATTTTTTCATGGCATTTTATCAAATCTGCCTTCTCTTTTCTGGGTTAAAATTTGATGGAAACAAGTTATTCATAAAAATGCAGGTCAGATTTTGTTGTAATGAAAAGAGTTCTTGCCTCCATAAGAAATGTAATAAATGAAAGAAAATGAAGATCACAGAAGTTGTAATAAAATTTGTAAATGTGTGTATTATGGAACTTCATTGAAATTATTGTAAATGGTGGTGTTACTTTGTTTAATTATGTACAGTTATCCCAAAAACTGCTCAGTCCCTGCTGGAGCCTTTTCTCTTGGATTTACAATAGGTCATGGTAGAGTATTTTTCCCATTACTGTCATGGAAGCAGTAATTGAGCTGGATCTGATCTCCCACATTGACTGGCTTTATCCATAGAAGTATAATTTATATATGTACAACTAGTTGTCTTTACCATTTTTAATGGGAGCCTGAAGCAGGCATAGAAGAGATGGCAGAATTTGTGGTCCACTAAGGCATTTTTCATCAAGAGTCATCTGTGAAAAATGATTTGAGCATATAAAGCAGGAACAAGACAGTTCTGGTAAGTCTTGGAAGTGCTTGTCTTGTGGCCCACAGACTGGTGATTCCCTGGGCAGTGGGGTTAGGGTTTGACTACTTAAATATATGCATTGGGAATCCTTCTCCAAAGAATCCAGAGAAGAATCCAGTCTTTGCAAAGACTGATCTGGTGGATGCAAGGATTTTGCCTTGCTAAGCATTTCAGTGCATTTGGGGGTTTCTTCATATTGATCTGCTAAACCCGCTCAATAATATGATAAATAATTTATTTGCTGACACTTTGCCCAGCCTGCTCACTATGCACCTCAAAGAGATGTGCTGTGAGAACTGTCTGTGTTAGCTCTGCGGGCAGGGAGGGCAGTCAGAAACAAACACAGAGTTCAGCTGCAGCCTCTCCTGTGGGCTTGGCTGCCTCAGGCACGTGCCAAGGAGAGAAGGATGGATCTGCTACAGAGCCTGGAGAAGGCTTTGGCTCCTGGGGAGACTGTTGGGTAAGAGGTGCTGTGCAGGGGTACCAGCTCCTGCCTAGGCACAGCAGCTCCCTGTTGTGTTGGAGCTTGAGCCGGATGGGACTTTGGGTTTTAGAAAAAGCCAAACCACTTGAAGCTTTTCTCTGCCCACCCGTAAACGCAGACTCGGTGCAGCTTACCATGCACAAGCCATACTCAGGGAGGGTAAAAGGGGTGACTGCCTTGTGTCTCTGGACCAGAACATCTCTTTGCCTCAGCTGCTTCATGCAGCTTCCACCTTGCTCCTAAACCATCAGGCATTGCATCAGATGGAGGAGCAGCACATCAGAACTGAGGCTGGCAGTTCCTGGCAGGTGCGCTACCTGTGGACGGACTGGAGCAGTGGTGTCAAACACTGAGCCACGTGCAAGTTTATTCAAAACTGTTTCCATCAATGGAAGAGTACATTATTTATGATTCCATTTTCCTTTCTGTTTGGACAGCATTTATCAAATCAATCAGAGAATTAATTAGGTCATTATTATTTTTTCATTATTTGCCTAAGTCTTGATGTATTTACGCTGCACAAATAGAAAGGCCACCAGTAAATGGGATCAGGAGCTTGAAATAACTATTTTCTTCCCCATACTTCAGTGGAGGAGCCTGAGAGTGGCTCTGCAGTATGACAGCTGGCAATGAAGTTGTGATATATAAGAAGCCATGGGATGCTGTCAAGTGTCATTTGTCATCTGTGTCCTGAATGAGATGGGCTCTGTTCTGTGCTGTTGGACAGGCAGAGTAGTTTTGGGCCCCATTTCACAACTGAGGCACCAAGAAATTATAAATCAACACACATGAAAGGTCCCAAGCAGCTGTGATCCCTCCAGTTTAACCTTTTTGCACAGGTTCCCCTCCATCTTTGTTAGCATCCCCTCCCACATCTGGTGTCACCTCCACCATCTTCTGGTTGTGGTTGGAGCTTCCCAGCGCAATGCCAGCCACCATTCCTCTGGTTTTTCCTCAGAAACAGGTTTGGTCTTTTTACTCAGACCGACTCATTGTGCCAGCAAGAGCAGGGAGCTCATTGTCCCCCTGTACTGGGCACTGGTGAGGCCACACCTTGAGTGCTGTGCCCAGCTCTGGCCCCTCAGTTTGGGAAGGACCTGGAGACGCTCGAGCGCGTCCAGAGGAGGCAACGAGGCCGGAGAGGGGCTGGGAACACAAACCCTGTGAGGAACCACTGAGGGAGCTGGGGGTGCTCAGCCTGGAGAAAAGGAGACTCAGGGGTGACCTTATCACTCTCTACAGCTCCCTGCAAGGTGGCTGTGCTCAGGTGGGGTTGGTCTCTTTCTCCAGGCAGCACTGACAGAACCAGAGGACACAGTCTCAAGCTGCACCAAGGGAAATAGAGGTTGGATGTTAGGAAAAAGTTTTCCACTGAAAGAGTGATGAAGTTCTGGAATGGGCTGCCCAGGGAGGTGGTGGAGTCACCATCCCTGGATGTGTTTAATAAAAGCCTGGATGTGGCACTGGGTGCCAGGGTTTAGTTGAGGTGTTGGGGCTGGGTTGAACTCAATGATCTTGAAGGCCTCTTCCACCCTGGTCATTCTGTGAATTTGGTGAATTTGGTGATTTTACCAAGGTGAGACCAGCAGCAGGGGGCCTGGCTGGCTACCAGGCTTGGGGGCTCATAGTACTGGGGACAGTGCCATTCCTGTCACCACATTTGCCATGGTGGCCACACCTACAGACTCTCAGATCCCATGCCAGCACACAGGTTCTGTAGTTTGGGATTTGCTGCTCCCTGACCAGGCAGAGAATATGTTTCTACAGGGTGATGTTACCTCAGGTGCACAGGGAGCTCCCTAGTGAAGGGGGCCACCAAAATGGTGCTTCCCATTTCCCAGAGCGTGGAGCTCCTGGGCCAGGTGCTGTGGATGAGTGAGAGCAGGTGAGGATAAGGGGTGTGGGGGAATTATGGCAGCCCTATGTCAGGTTGACCTAAACTGCTGGACAAAACCCAGGGGTTCCAGATGTGTTCCAAGAGCATCCCAAGGTGAGAGCCACAATGACTGAGTATTTTCCAAGACCAAAGCAGGAGAAGGGGATTGTTGGGAATATGATACTGCATGACCCCTGTGCCCCACCTCATCTACTCCGTGGGGCTTATTTTCAAGTAACTGTTGGGTTTTGTTCTTACAGCTGCTTGGAGTGGTAATGAAAAAGCTTTGCAGTGCAATTTTCCTCCAGGTGACCCAGCTATTCTGAAAAGCACTAAGGGCCACTGAACAAAAGTGTATAATGTATAATTAATGCAATAATTGTATAATTTCATTCCCCTTTTCATCAAAGTTGCTGTACACAGTGCATGTATTAAATATGACTACAGTGCTGTTTCCCAAGACAACTGCTGAAGATGAGTTAGGAAGTTCTCAATAGGCTATTCCATTTAAACATTTTCTTTGCAAAATAAATACAGGCTGTCTTGTGAATAAGAATGAGATTAGCTGAAGTCATTAATTAGTATGACTTTTAAAAAGCAAGCTGTAAATGGAATAATTTACCACATACAGCATCTTAATTTTCTTAACTGTGAAATAGTTTTCTTTTTTTACTACTTACTCTCTGATGCTGTTAAAATGTTGCTGTTCAAGGCCTTTCATAAGTTCTGAACTTTGGTGGTTTTTTAGCTTGTGTTTTTTTCAGCCAGTCATCCTGCTCCTGGGTTTTGGACAGAGGGAATATTATAATTGTGACTGAACCCTCTTTGCCTCCCTCAGACTTGTCCCTCTGGGAGTTTCCTATCACCAGAGAGTTCAGCTTGGTGACCAGAGCTCAATGCCCAAGACAGTAAGTTTTGACCTGCAGTTATCTAATAGATCAGAAAAAGAGACTGCAGGGCTGAAGATCTCTGAAGGAAGGAGAGCTTGGCATTGCCATGATTGTCTCTTGGCATGTGAGCATCATGTAAGTCCTGGCAGCGACCTGGAGACCTGAAATCCTGGAAAGGGACACAGAAGAGCTTTGCATTAATATGTTGACCTTGTGTTTTGTTTGTTTTCATGGTGCAGTTCAGTTTGGAAATGTGAAGATGCATGCTTTAGGGAGATCAAAAAGATCCTTTTCGTTGAGTGGAAGGGGTTAAACAGAAGTTTAAAAAGAAAACTTTTGAGGGGTTGTTTCATAAAGAAATTCAGAAAGATGAAATTAAGATCATTTAGTCTCAGAGCTTTTCCCTAAAGCTTGGAGCAATTTGTTTAAACATTGATTTTAAGATTTATTTTCCTACTTCTTTTTTTTTTCAGTGGTGTGATTTTCATTCCTTGTCTGGTGTGCCTGTTAATTTTGCACGCTATCACAAGCCTAATTCTTCTCTGTTTCAAATGAATATCATATAAATTAATTGCCATATGATTACCATGTAATTACATTGTGACTCATGACAGTTTAGATAAAGTATCATAGCTGCATTTTAAGAAGTGATAAATGTTTGACTAATGTGTCAGAAAAATGTAAATATATTGTGATTATTGTGGCACTGTTAAACACATTAATTCTCTCCCTAGTTTCTGCAAGCTGTCAGTCATGCTGTGGCAAAGAGCAGTCAATCCAACTTCCTAAATTTATCAGTGTTTAGGCAACATTTAGCATTTGGGAAGATTTTTGCTCCAAAGACCATGGAGGAGGGAGGTGACCTGAGTGGCACTGCAGCATCATGCATGACACTCTGGAGACACCTTTATTTTCCAAGTTAGCTGCTTATTAAATAAATCTATCAGGTTCTATCTTTAGTTGAAAATTAGGAGCTTTTTTCATCATATTAACTGAGTTGCTATTCAGTGAGTCCTGTGGTCAGTGTAAATGGGCAAACCCTTTTACAGCTGCTGTGAGGTGTCAGGCAGGCTCTATTGATGGCAAAACCATGTTTAGCATCAAGTTCCTTAAAACAGTGTCTTTAGTTTAAATGGGTCTGAGGTTGTGGGAATTTGAAATGCAGGGGATTCTCAGAACTCTATAAGCCAAAGCTTAGAATTAAACACAGGATTTGATCTGAGACCTTTGGAAAAGGCTTCCAAACGCAGGTGCTAGAAGCGAGAATGTGGATCTATAGTTTAAAGCAGAAACATGTTAAGTTAAGAAGAGGAAAGTTTAGAGTTTTAGAGTTTAAGATAAAGAAAAAATGAAAGTAATTACAAAGGTAAAGAAGGAGTTTAGAATACAGTACGATAGGTTTGTATGTCATAACATGATTGACTAAAAAAGTCTACACTATCATATTAATCCATAAGATGAAATATTTAAGGATTGAGTCAAAAACATAATTAACATGAACATTATTAACAGTGTTTTACTAATCAATACATCCTTAAAAAGGATTATAACTAAGAAGGTCTTATAACTAAGAATCTTGTAACCTTCTAAACCATATGATAAAGATGTGAGCCAAACTCACCCTTCCTGTCTATGTAGAAAATAAGAAAATAAATCACATCATCTAAAAAACTCAGAAGTCCCATCTCTAATTCATTCAAAATTCGTTCAAAAATCCCCATATGAGGTCTTTAAAGGTATTAGGAAACTGAGCAGCCAGCCCAAGGAAGCTACTGAAAGCCAGACAGTGGGTGTTTGCTCTCAGTTATGGATACCATCACCACTGATCTGGTCTTATCACTGAGAGTGAAGTGTCCCAAGCGAGACAGCAAGATTACAAAAGAGCACGTTGCTGTTTTCCAGCTTTCTTTCATGCCTGGCTGTCAGCACCACACAAAAAGTGTGGGAAACATAGTAAAGGTAAGAAGACTTTCAGGAAACTGTGAAAGCAGCTCAGAAACAGAAACAGGGAGAGCAGAGAACTTTGAGCTGCAAAGTCTGAAAGTAGAAAAAGTTACAATAGTACAGCAAGCAAGGATAGGAAACAATAGTTTGAGTCTTAAGCTTGGTTAAGATAGACCTTAAGACTGCAGGAAAATATGCTTAGCAAGACAGCAGAAGGTTTAAGCTTAATAATGAAATATTGTGTATTGTTAATAGAGAGCAGACATGGTGTGAAGCAGGTGTGTGTGTGCTTTTAGTGATTGGCTAGAACAACTCTCTGTGAGCTTTAGCAATGTGCTATTGGCTGGAAAGTTTTTAAAATGCTCTGTAACAAAGAAATCTTTGGCTGCTGCTGGCAGGACATGAGCTTTGGCCATCTTCCAATTGTCTCAGCCATGTAAGGAGGCTGATGCTGCAATAAAGCTCAAGGAATGTACCCCAGCATTGGAAAAGCCACCAACAAAAAAAGCTCAGGGTAAAGCACGGTTACCCAGACCCCCAGCAATGCAGAGTGCTTCTGGGCTGCTGCAGGGATTTGGGCTGGGAGCTCACAAATGCTTGTCTTGTCCTCCTCCACTGCTCTGCCCCTGGCCCTGCCTTTACAGCCCGTGCCTGTGGTACTCGAGGCCCTTAGCAAGGGTGTGGAAGGGCTCCATGAGCAATTCCAGAGTGGATGTGATTCCAGATCTGATCACAGCTCCCCACCTTTCCCCCCACACCCTGCATTGATACTATGCCCTAGGGATTTGGTTTTGTCTGCATTAGCAGCTGATGTTTTGCCAACTAAATTAAGCAGCCATCAGTTGAAATGATTAATTGAACTGGGCCAACAGGACAATGTCCTCTGCTCATTTCAGGTCCTGCTAGAAGCAGGCTAGTAGCAGCTGACAGCAAATAAACAGGCAAATGCATTTAAAACAAAGGAAGCTGGGGAGCTGGTGAGGAGAGGAAGGGCGAGGGAGATATATTTCTAGTGGATTTACAAGCTAGAAATTATCAGCCCTGTGGCAAGGATCCCCTTCCTTGATGCTGAGTGACAGCTGGGTCACTCATCCATCTCGGGTGGGCTCTGAAAGGCAGGGACTCCTGAGGCTGCAGGGAGCTACTGAGGATGCAGGCATTTCCCAGCCACCTACTTACAGCTGTCCAGCTGGAAAACAGTGTCCCAAAGCCCTATAAACCCACCTCTAGAAAAGTTGTTTCTAGTCTGCAGCAGCAGTAAAAATGAGATAAAGCTGCCCTAATTCTGGGAAGGGTGAACTTCAAAAGCCTGCACAGATCTTGGTTCAGTTTTAACAGTGTTGAACATGGGGAGTTTCTTTCCTCTTCTTCCTTGCTCTGCTTTATTAGCTGAGAAAAGTGGGGAAGAAAATAAATTGAAGGACTTGGTTAATGCAATGTGTGACATTAGAAATTGCCTTAATAATGAAATGCATGATTAGACCAATTAGAGAAGTAGGATGGAAATGCTGTGTGTGTAGGTAGTGCATGCTTAGCATACACAACCCCTAAAACCAGGGCTGATAACCATCAGGGAGGCAAGAAAATCACTTTGTGTTTCCTCTGCTCCAGAACTCTGGATTGATGGTCTTTGCTGTGGCCAAAGCCAGGTCACCTTTGTCCTTCTGACTTCAATTATTTTTTTCTCTATACCTTTGAGAAAACACATTGCTGTTCCAGTGAGTAGAGTGAAAATGAAAATTTTCTGATAATTACCAGTCTTTCCTACTAAATCTAAATGTGGTGTATAACTTTGGGAAGGCTTAGACCATATTCTGTGATTGATGCCATGGATATGTGACAACAACCATGTGTGCTTGAGCTATGTACAGCAATGGTTTGCTTGAAAATGGGAGTATTTACATGTTTGTAGTGTACATACATGTGAATCTTATGGAATAGCAACTTATCTGTCTCATCCCTCTAGGATCACCCATCTCAGCAAATCTCTCCTTCAAAAAAAAATCCTAAGGATTTTGTGTCTTTGCAAACTGAAAACTGATTTTTTTGTTTGTTTTTGTTGTCTTGTTTTTTTTTTTCTTTTTTTTTTTTTTTTTTTTTTTTTTTTTTGTTTTTGTTTTTTTTTTTCTCTCATGGGCCAAAAAATAAAACCACTCTTTTCCAGCCAGGTCTTTTCACATTACCCTGTATGAGCACAGCAGCATTAACGCTGTGGTAAATGATGTTGAAATGCAAAAAAAAGCTGTAAAAGTTAATTCAGTGAAGAGTGCTGGGTAGGTTTTTTAACATTGTTATTAGCATGCATGATATCAAAACCATGTACTTCTTACTACAGGAAAGACTATAAGTGGCTGCTGAGGAGGAAAATTAAAATCTGGGCCAGTTTTTAACATATTCCTTTGTATAAAATTTGAGTGTTCAGGTTGTACAGCTAAGCATTTTTTACAATGTTCCCTGAGACATGTTTTCTGGCCTGCCATTTCTCAATATTACTTATTTCTTGCCTAGTAGTCCCAGTTTCTGTGCAGATTTTGTTACTCTTCTCACAGTACGGGTGAGTTGAGAGTCAGAGCAAAGTTTTGCTTGCAGAGATCTTTGTCCCCATGTGAGAAACAACTGCTCACTTTGAAAATGTGAAAGGTTTATTAAACCTTGAGACAAAAATACAACGAAACGACTACATAAGGGAAAAGTTACAGTGCTGGGAACTGCCTCGTGCACACCACATGGCCAGTTCCATTTCAAGATGGATGTTCAGTCTTTTATACCCCTGGGGGTTGCATCAGCCAACCCTGGCCCTTCCCAAAGTCTGTCAGTCAGTTCTTCCCTGCCGTTTATCGGTGGAGACCACTCTCCTGTAACTTGATTGGAGGTCAGGTGTCCTCATGCTGTGCCCCCTTAGCAAGAAGCTTTTCCATTCCCAGCTGCCCATGGAAGGGACACAAGTGCAGCCTTCTTTTACCTGTCCTAGACACCCCAGGCTGTGTGATGGTAACAATACAGAGGGGGGGAAAGGGAACTGTGGGAACCCAGGGCATCTCTCTTGTTGCTTTGGATGGGCTGAGCCCTGGGCAGGGGGCTCAGGGGGTTTGGCACAGAGCCCAAGACCCTTCTGCCTTCGATCTTGAGCCATGGAAAAAATTACCAACTGTATGGGAAGAGTTACAAGCTAGGGAAAGTAGAGTAGAATGATTAGCTTATCACAGGGTGGAAAAATAGAATGTTAAGATTTTTATGATAAGGGCACAGGGGGGTCAAGATGGAGGAATCTGGGCGTGCACTGTCCTTCCTCCTTCTTCTTCTTCGTGGCCTTCATCTTCTTGGTGATGGTGGCACTTTGGGATTGGTTTAGAGTAGAAACTAACTGTCTAACATAGGTGATAGATATTGGGAATAACTGTAAATAATGTCTATGTAGTTTGTAGTATAAAAAGACANCTATCCATCAATAAAGCTCTTAATATTCACACCATAGTCATCCCTTAATTGCAAGAGCCAATCATCTCACTATCCATCTATAACACTCAGGAAAGCATGAGTGTCAGTTTTGTTAGAAGCCCCACGCTGGTGGCAGAGGCAACATTTCTGCTGTGTTTCTCAGAGAAATAGTGCTTTAAATAGGATTCTTTATGTCTTGGTTTGAAAGACAGGTATCTGCCAGCAAAATCTGGAATCCCCCTTTAAATAGAGAATGCAAACCCCCTCCCTCAGATTATTATAATTTTGCAATTGGAGGCTCTCAGGCAAAGATTTGGGAATAGGAATAACAGTTCTTTACTCGGAATATTAGACAAAAACAAAGAAAATACAAATGTAATAGCACTGAGAGACAAGCAAAACAAAACAAACAAAACCCCAGAAAAACCCTGACAGAGTCAGGGATGTGACCTGACACCCTGGGTATCAGGGTGTTAAAGCAGTCCAGATGAAATCCTCCTGGAGTAATAGATGCAGTTCTGTGGAGTGGAGATGATCCTGTAGGAAAGTCCAGTGGTGATGAGATGAGTCCACGTCTTCCTCTGGGAAGAAATCCAGTGGAAAACCAGCAGGGTCCTCTGGTGCTCCAGCATCCTTTCCAAAGGGTGCCCTTAGGACCGAACTGTCCTGTTCCCTGCTGTTCCCCAGGAAAAACCTGCTGCCCCCTTTTGTTTCAGTCAAGCACCCATAAGTACCCAGCAATTAGTTCCCTAGCAAAACCACCAGGAAAAAATTCCACAAACACAAAAGAAACAGATCCAACCCCCAATACTTTAGAAAGAATTAAAGGGGAGAAATAGGTTTCTTCCTCTTGCCTTGTGATACAGGGCACTGTCAGTTCTCTCTTTGTTTTCTGCTGCTGCAGTTTCAATCACAGGCTTGTGCTGGTATGTTCTCCTTGAAGGCTGTTCTGCAGATAGCTGGGGGTTAAAAGCATAAACAGGCATAAACAAAGATGCTGTGTTGAGTAATAGGATATTCAAGGGCCTCGTTTCAGATTGATGATGCTGAATGAAAGAAGGGTTACAGAATAGAATAGGTGTGGGAGTCTGCTTATCCACAAGAAAATACTTGAAAATACTTCACACAGTAGAAAAGTAGGGAATTAAAAGTAATTTGCTTACCTCAAGTGCTGTACTTCCTGTATAAGAGCTATCAATTGTTTAAATAGAGTGAATTGAAATTATACTACCTTTTGGCACAATAGGACTTAGTCTAATTTTATCAATTAGAGTATAAACTTGTCAGGAAGAATGCTGATTGGGGCACTAGGGCTGGGGTGTGACGAGGCAGATTCAAAGAGGTGCCAAGTGCCTGGCTATTGGTTTTACTAAGTGGAATGTTTTGCTTAAAACCTTGCCCAGAGGCTTCTGGGTTTAAATTAAGTCTAGTCCTGTGTGTGCACCTCTGGGAGTCCACAGCCACTTGCTTCAGGAGCTCTGGGTAGGAATTCAAGTCTGACCATGGCAGAAAAGGGTGACCCTGCTGTTCTAGTTTCCCTCTCCAGTTTGCAGCATGGTGCAATGCAATTCCTGCAGCACTGTCACTTTTCCTCTCTGGACCTCTGTTTTCCTCTGTGCCTGGGTAAGGCCGATTGCACACTGCAGTGAATCCTCATATTGCTGCCCTTTCTGATCTTCCATTGCCCAGACTTCTGTCTAGCAATACTTCTGTCCAAGAAAAGAGGTGGATTTTGGAGACAGGCCTTTTCAATGCTTGTTTCCCAGATATATTTGTTTGTATGGGAGTTGCTGAGGATTTAGACAACTTTGTTACGCTGGCTTTGCTGTGCCCTGGCTTAAACTTGCCCACCTCCAGCTGCCTGTCCCCTGAGCAGAGACCCCTCAGGCTCAGGATGTAGCTACTCTTGTGCTGGTGACTGTAATGGGGTGACCCTGGCTGGGCCCCAGGCACCCACCAAAGCCATTCTTTCACTCCCCTCTGCAGGTGGACAGGGGATATGAAACAGAACAAAGAGTTCCTAAGTTGAGATAAGGACTGGGAGAGGTCACTCACCAAATACCATCACAGGCAAAGCACGCTTGAGTTAGAGATATGAATTGAATTTTTTACTAACAAAGTCAGAGCAGGATAATGAGGAGTAAAATAAAACCTTAAAAACACCTTTCCCTCACCCCTCCCTCCTTCCAGCTCTGCCTCCTACTCCAGTGGTGCAGGGAGACAGGAAGGGGGGTTATGGCCAGTTCATCACCCGTGGTTTCTCCTGCTGCTCAGGGAGAGGAGTCATTCCCTGCTCCACCATGGGGTTCCTCCCACAGGAGACAGTTCTCTGTGAACTTCTCCAACACGAGTCCATCCCATGGTCAACAGTCCTCTTCAGACTGCTGCAGCACGGGTCATTCTCCCATAGGATGCAGTTCTTCAAGGACAGGCTACTCCAGAGGGGGCTCCTCTCTCCATGGGTCTCCCACAGGGTCACAGGCTCCTCTCTCCCTGCTCTGCTGTGGGGCTTCTCCACAGGCTGTGGGTGGATCTCTGCATCCCCATGGATCCCCAGGGGCTGGGGGTGGATCTCTGCATCCCCCATGGATCCCCAGGGGCTGGGAGTGGATCTCTGCATCCCCCATGGATCCCCAGGGGCTGTTCATGGATCTCTGCATCCCTGTGGATCCCCAGGGGCTGGGGGTGGATCTCTGCATCCCTGTGGATCCCCAGGGGCTACAGGGGCACAGCTGCTTCACCGTGGCAACTCCTCCCTCTCCTTCTTCACTGCCCTTGGTGTCTGCAGAGTTGTTTACCTCACATGTTCTCACTCCACTCTTCTCTGGCCACAATTACAACTGTGCCATAGTTTTTTCTTCTTCCTCCTTCAATCTGTTATCCCAGAGCCATCACCACCGTTTGTAATTGGCCCAGCCTTGGCCAGCAGCAGGTCCATCTCTGGAGCCACCAGGGACTGGCTCTGCCTGACACAAAGGCAGCTTCCAGCAGCTTCTCACAGTGGCCACCCCTGTAGCCCCATAGCCACCAAAGCTTGCCCACGGAGCCCAGAGCAGTGTCTGGTGGTTCAGAGCAAGCCCAGCTCTGTTGGCAGCTCCCTGCCTGGGCCATGTCTGGGCTGGCAGTGTGGCTCTGTCACCTTCTGCCCACGCTGCTGCTGCAGGGCTGAGGCACAGACGGGCTGCCTGGACACGTCCAGAGTCTGGAACCAACTCAGCAAGACTCACAAGGGACCATCTGTCACTGCCCAGAGCCCTTTTCCTCCGAAGGCAGGAGGGATTTTAAAAATCAGAGGAGGTAATTGCTTTAGTTACTCTTCCAGGCTTCACCCAGCAGTCACTGCTCAGCCCAGCTGTGCTGGCCCTGCATGAGGCCTGGCTTTCTCCACTGATGGGGAGTATTCTGTATTTCTGCTCCTTCCTCTGTTCCTCTGGGCTCTTGGAATTCCCACACTCGTTCCCACACACCCAGGACACGGCCATGCCTTTTGTTCCTGTGGCATCTGCCATGTGCAGTCACTGGCCCAGCTGCTTTTCCCGTTCATCCCAAAGGAGGGGCAGTGTTTGTCCCCACTGGTGTTAGCATTTATTGTCTCCTGTGGGCCCTGCAGCAGGAGCTGGAAGCTCTGGTGTTGGCCAAGGTGTGCTGCCATGTGTTCAGTGGTGGGGATGGAAAGAACTGCCCAAGAGCTGCCTCTTTCTTCAGCTCTGTGCAGCCTCAGGGCTGAGAGGGCCAAGAATTCCTTTGCCTCAGAAAACAGCAACGTGTGCCATGCTGGTGGGGCCTTGACCTGACAGGAGTCATGCTGGAGGTGACTGTTAAGATGGTTGAGATTTTTTTCTGGGTTTTTCTTTTTTTCTTTCTGTAAATGATGAGATTTCTGCTTAATAGGACTATAGAGGTGTTGATGTGCTGTGAAGAAAAATCCCTTGGCATGACAGGAGTGAGGAATCACACCCATTTCCCATGTTTGTTATGGGAAGGAATTGTGCACAAAGAAGTAAACAGGGTCACTGTTGGCAGCTTGACTTACTTTACTGCTCAGTTACAGCTTTGCAATAAGAGGTAAAAGCCATTTCAACATGACTTTTGGTTTTTTGTCTCAGGATTGACCATATGAATATGTACATGTCATCCTTGAAAACGATAATTTATTTACTCTTGGAATGGGTCTGCCATGGCACTTTCTTGCTTGACAGTGGCCCGTGTGAAAGAAATGGTGACATGACCAAGAAACCCAATTAGCAGCTACAGTCCTTCTAGCTAAAGGAAGGAGTCATAGCCTGGACATAAAAGGAGGAAGGATTGGCACAAGGATGCATTCCATTTTGCCAGTTTTCACATCTGGTAATAGCCAGCTAATGCACGTGAAGCAGAGCAGGTGCAGGTATTGCATCCAGGGTGAAACCCACAAAAAGCCAAAAGCTTACTATTTTATCAATATTGTTTTAGTATGAATCACAAGAATTTTTCCTAATTCTTTTTCCTAATTTGTTTCCTAATATTGGGTGTCTAACAGCCTCAGTCCCAAAACTAGCCATGTTAAGTCCATACAATCTAAATACTTTTTAGAACTACAAAAAAATACATATCCTGATTTTATTTGGATGTATTACAACCCCTGCCCTGGTACTGGGCACACAAATTCTGTCCAAACTGATTTCTGGAATTTCAGTAAAGACCTTTAGCTGCTGAAGGCTCTATCTGCTGCCAGTACAGTTGAGCTGAGCCTGACTGATGCTGTGCAAGGTTTTATGAGCTAAGCAGCTGGTTTTCTTGGTGTTGGCATCCCACAAACACAGTCTTCAGTATGATTTCAGAGGGAACAGGGACCCTGTGCTTCTGTGAGTGTTGACAGTCTGTGCCCAAGTTTTTCCTAAGTGCTGTGTCTAAGGGTTAAGTAAACACAGAGGCGTATTTAATCCTGCAACCTGTGTATTTGAAGAGATCATCCTTGAAACTACCACCAAGTTCACCAGGAGCAAAATCCACAGCTTTGTGAAATTCAGTGGAAAATTGGCTTCAAGGAGCATTAACTCAGATTCTCAGTGAATGCCTTTCTTCTTGATTAAGAGAGAGGGGAAAAAAAGGGAAAAAGAGCACCTTTAGATACAAAAGTCACTTTTTTACTTTCCATACAAGTTTGAATTTGTCCACTACCAGGACTATTTTATGATTTTATTTATTGATTCTGAGACAGAACTGGGTTTAGGCTTAATTCTAGGCTCCAGATGGTTTTTAGAAGGTGATCACGTTTCCAGTGCTGAGATTTGTTCACGGCTGTTTCCCCTTCCATGCCTCACAGCTAAACCCCGCTCGCTCAGATGTGGAAATTCTGTGGAATTTCACAGTTTCCATGAAGGAAAAGATCTTTTTCTGCAAAGCCTTTAGAATGATTTCCAAGGGAGATGGCAATGTACTTTCCCCAGTACCCAGGGATGCACGGAGCCATGCACGTGGCCAGCTCTGCAGCTCTGATTTGGCTGTGGGGGCTTTGGAGAGGGGCATTTTTCATCCAGTCCTCCAAGATCCAGTGGGGCCACAGTTCCCCCAATCTGCCAGAGAGGCTGGGAGCCCCAGAATCTCAGGCATTGTGTGGTGAACCCAAATGATAGCTCAGCTGAGGTTTGGAAGTGATAAGTGGTGCTTTTGAATCATTCGGCTTGTTTTATCAAATCGTTCTGAATTAGGTGATCCTAAGAGAAGAATTCTTGCTGCTCCAGGTCCGCTCAGTGTTGGGAGGGTCATGTAAAAACACAAAGGACCCTCTGGTTCCCCTCCTTGGAGCCCAGAGCCTCTGCATGGGTGCCTGCTGTATCCTCCTCCCACCATGGAGTGGGAGAGCCAGGCTCTGCAGCTCCCTTCCTGCTCGGGATTGGATTTACTTGATACCACGTGTGATAATTTTATTTTAGGCACCATAGTATGGCCACGTGTTATTTTGTAGGAGCAGCACTGTGTCATCCAGCTGGTGGCTTTTTGTTTTGCTTTATCTTTGCAAAGACAAGCTTTAAACTCAGCTTTTATAGTAATGCAGGAGCATCAGCAAAGTGCATCAAGGCAGGATTTGCCCTTCCTATGCCCTGTTCCTGTAAACCACACTGCTAAGTGTGAAAACCCTGTTCTTCATTAGGAACTAGAAAAAATCTATCTTGTTTTAGCAAAAAAAGTATGCAGGAGCTGTTTGCTTGAAGAGAGGTTTAGGCTACCAAACCCTTACTGAGTGTGGGTACCAGTGAAGGAGAAGAGCATGAGTAAACACTTGTTCCATCATTTCTTTGCATACTTGGTTTTCATCTCACTTGTGTTAAGCTTTTCAGCTTTTGCATCTGCTATGTCATTTTGCTTTCATTTTTTAAGTGTTCTGTGTACATCTAAACCCACGTGAGGATGATCTGTTTTCTCCTTTTTGATTCTTTCCAAGGCAATAAGACATCTGGCTGCTCCTAGTGTGAATTATCAAGTCTCATTCTTTTAACCCCCCTCATCACTTTATTTGTAAAGTGCTCACCCGCTGAGATACCAGGGGCCATGTGCAAACAGTTAGAAACAACATTGGGAAATTAATGGCATGGGCAAAAATGATGGGATGCTTTTTAAAGCAGAAAATCTGTGAGCGCTGAAAAAGGCATGTTGGGGAGTGGGGGAGAGAGGTCAGATCAGGGCAGCATTGCTGCAAAAGCCCAAGGCTGACCCTTCTTCCAAAAATCAAGTGTAAAGTTCAGTTCTTCCTCCCTGGATGGTGACCCCAGCAGGCACTGGGATGTGCCCTTAAATCTTCTTCTGGATTTGGCCAATGCTGTAAGAAAAGCCCCATCCCTGACCATCTGGGAGAGCAGGACCCCAGCACTGCTGGGGTGATGATCACAACAGGGGGAGACTGGAAAACTTTCAAAAGCTGAGCTGCCATCCCTGGAAGTGTCCAAGGCCAGGTTGGATGGGGCTTGGAGCAACCTGGTCTAGTGAAAGGTGTCCCTGCCCAGGACAGGGGGTGGGACAAGATGAGCTTTAAGGTTCCTTTCAACGCCAACCCTTCTATAATTTCTGTGGAGGCAGCTAGTGGGGAGTCCTTTGCATGAAGGCACTGGGTGCCTTGGTGTTCAGATCTACCTGTGCCAGCTACCTGTGCCAGGAGAGTCTCTCTGGGAGCTCTGCTAGAAGTGAAATTGTGGTGCTGAAGCCTGGCTGAGGCACGTTTGTTGCTCGTGTGAAGTCCTTGGAGGAAGCGTAAGGATCGAGGCTGAGCAAATGAGCTGGCTGGCTCTGTCTGTGTGCCACATCTGCCAAATGGCTTTTTTTGGGAAGAGCCATGCCAAAAAAAGGCCCAAAACAGCATCATACTGCCAAGATGTTCAACTTTCTGTGCTCTCTCCAGCAGATAGAGATACCCAGGAAGAAAAAGGGCTCCTGTGATGTTCCTCTTTCCCCTTGTTCATGCATGAGGCAGCTTCCAGGTGCCCAGATGGCAACACGAGCCTGTGGCTTCTTTGGGACTGGCAGAGATGGAGTGACCTGTGTGTGCAGGGATGGGGCATGGGCAGATCAGAGGATGGGAAGGCATCAGCCCCACATGCTTATTTTGTGGTCTTCCAGCACTGTCTTGTGCTTTCGCAGTATCTCTGCAAAGAACCTTGTGGAAAACAAATAGGAGCTTTCATGGAAAATAAAACAAATAACACATCATTGATCTGTGTAATTTTAAAATAACTTAAATGCAGGAGAGTTGCCAGTAGATGAAACGAAACATCCAGATCTGATCACAGCTTTGAGTGGCTGCAGGAGCTGAGCAGTCTGTCCCTCTGTCCAGGATTAACTCCGTTTATCCTGAGCACTGTGGGAAGCAGCACTAGCATCAAAGAGGATAAACTCTGGTTTTCCTGGTGCTTTTCCATCTGACAAAGCCTTCAGACCCTCACACTCCACCCAGAAGTGTTAGGGCTAATGCAGGTGGGAGGTGAGTGAGCTCCAACCATTCCCGGGAGCAGATTGCTCACATGGAAATCTGTCTCTGCACTGGGGGGTGAAGAGCTGGGGGGGCAGGACTAAGCAAGGCTTTAGGGGACAGGTGCCAAACACCAACAGGGGCATTATTAGTGGTGAGGTGGGTGCAGGTGTTGCAGAGACAGGGAGCCTTCAGCAAAGAGTCAAAGCAAATTCCTCTATGCCAACCTTCCGTCCTCTGGATGTTTATTCGGCTGCCATACATTTTTAGTAATCCTCACCAGGACAAATTTAGTCAGGTCTTTCAAGGTTTTCTTGGGTAGAGATGAAGGTAGGCACAGCCATGAGTGCTTCAAGGGCAGGTGCCTACAGGAAATGAGAAATTTTGACCAAGTAACAGCTTGAGCTTGAAGTTGAGAAATTTGGCTTTGCTGTGCTAGATGGCAATGAGGAGACTCAGTGGGTAGATCTGAAATTGAGGAATTTAACCAACATAGCAAATAACAGGTTTAATTTTAAGCACTTGTCTTTATCTTCAAATGGAAATGAAGGGTTTGTGGAGCTAAGAGAGATGAAAAAAAAACAAAAAAACCCTGGGTAAGGGAGGTGGATGTAGAAAGTCAGGGTATCAGGTGAGAGGACAAAGCAATTTGGGATAGACTTCTGGTCAGATGGCAGCAGCAGGCTCTGCTGTGCTCTGTTTGTACTGAGGTGCTTTGCTGATATTTCTGTTACTAAATCAAAACAACTCTTTGATTACAAAGTGTTGATTGAAGAGCAACAGCCATGGCAGGAAGGTGTGGCTGAAAAGAGGTAACAATCCCAGAATGGAAACCAGTGCCACCTAAAACTGAGTGTCTGGTATTCCCACCAACACAGGGCCAGAGACACCTCACAACTGCATTAAAAGGATTTGAGCCTGGGGAGAGAGAGGGGGAAGGCTGTACAATAATATGAGTTGCCTGAACTGATTGAAAACCAAATGGACAATTTTCAGTCACAAAAATCAGGTGAGAGGACAAAGCAAATGAGTCCTACATGACCTACTAATAATCAAGATAAATGCTGAAGTCTACACAACATTATTGTGTACTGTGCAGTGCTTGTTAGCTTTCCTAAATGCTTTGAGAATTTTCTGGTGCTGCTGTCTAGATTGAGTCAGACTTCTCAAATACAGTGAGCTTATTATCTATGCTTTTCCTTTAAGGTAAGTAGAAAGTAAAAGTAAAGTAAAGTAAAAACTTTTTTAAAAGTAAAAACTGCAAAAATGCTTATGATTTTTTCACTGAGGTATAAAATAAATAAATATAAGGATAAAACTGATTTTGAGGGGTTTAGCCATTTCCTCCCTATTAGCAAGATCTTGTGCTATGGCTATGAAGTGTTTTGAAGGAGTAATTAATAATTCATTTATTTTTTACACAAATATTTCCCTAACACTTTCCTCTTCTTGTTAGCTTTTGGAAAACAAACTCAGTTTGAACTTGAGGGAAGAGAAGTTTGAAATATTTTAAACAAATTAACTTCTCCTAGGACCTTAACTACCGTGCTCTCTCAGAATTTTAAATCAAATCTGTTTGAATAAAGCATATGAGGTCCTTTTTTTTAAAATGGAGCAAATAAAACCCCAACCTCTGAAGCAGACCAGAGAAAAAGAAGACAATAGTGCTTGGAAAGCAACCTCTTGGCAAAGAGGAACAAGAGCAGTGGAATAATTTAATTGCTCATCAGCTAATTATACGGTATTATAATGTTAATGTGTCTTCATCATGACAATGTAATAGGTATAGATTGAAGCATATGAAAAAGAAAGTGTTGATGCAGTAATTATAACTAAGAGCAGAGCTGTTAGAGTAATTATAGCGCTTCATCAGGTAATTAACGTATTGTTCAACTTGAGATGGAGAACAAAGAGTGAAGAAGTTAAATATTGAAGGACATGCCTTCCCTGCTCCCCAGCTTGCTGCCGGAGGTGATACTCAGTATTGATACTGTTATTTTCTTATTTCCTTGGATATCTTTTATTGAGTGGGGGAGCTGTCAGGGTGCTTGCAGCCAGACAGGCCAGCAGCCTGGCAGTACTTACTTTAAGCAGTTTGTGCTTGCCTTGGTTTAAACAGACAGGTGTCTGCTAAGGAAAGCAGGAGCCTCCCCTGAAATGGAAAATGTAAACCCCTCCTTCTGAATTATTATATTTTTTTAAATTAAGGGGCTCTCAGGCAAAGATACCGGAATAGGAAAACCAGTTCTTTACTAGGAAAATTAAAAATACAAATGCAATAGTACAAGGAAAAAAAAAAAAAACAAAACAAAAACACACTGACCCCCTGTGGGTCAGGGTGTTGCACAGTCCCATTCCATGGTGGCTGCTCCTCCTGCAGTGCCAGGGGTGGTTCTGGTGGAGCAGGGATCCTGGACAAGGGTGGAGTTTTCCTCTGTAGGTCCAGTGCTGGTGTAGATGGGCCTGGTCTTCCTCTGGGAATGCAGTGGAGAAGAAAGCTGCTCCTCTGGGAATGCAGTGGGAAAAGGCTGCTGTGGTGTTCCAATGTCAGATTGTATCCAGGTAGGAATGCTTGGCTCCTCCCCCTGGGTGGAGCATCTCCCAGTGGGATGATGGAATTTTATCAGCCCTGCAGGGACACTCACTGGCCCATGGACAGAAGAGATCTCCTGGAGGGAGCATTGGTTGTGGGAGAGATAAAGAAAACTTCCCAATTAACAGAAGATAACTGCCCCACCTCTAACAGATGGGAAATAGAATACAAACCCCAAACCATATCTTATAACCCAGCTCAATGCTGAAGACCCTCTGGACCCTTCTTGCTGCAGAGGCAGTCAAGGTACAGATGGATGTGCGGCACTAAAGGGCAGCAGATGTTGCTGCAAATTGACCTGTGGTCAAGAACTGATGCACAGGAGAAGTCCCGGAGCAAAATGACCACCTGAAATTGAGATGGGTTTCTCCTGTCTGCCCACATGACTGTGGGGTGCTGAGGGCACCCCTGCCTGGGCACAAACAGTGCCCTGCACTTGTGCTGCTCCTGTGCCCATCCCTCAGTCCCTCTGGGAAAGCAGCACTGGCCTGGCTCTCAGAGCTCCTGATTATTTGGATCAAATCCAACATGTTCCCCAGTCAGGTCTGCTGGGGGGAAGGTGCTGGGCTGCCCCTGGCACATCCCTGCCCACAGCCAACAGCATCACTGGGGGGGAACCACTTAAGGACTAATTAGGGTTTTCATATTGATCAGTGCTCCAAAGAGAGATGTGAGGTCTATCCTGCCTGTGCAATTTAACAGACTTAGGCTGTAGGAAAAACCTGCTCAGGATCAAGGAACAGTGCTGGAGAGGGGGTGATATATCTGGGTTTGATTTTTCATTTGCTGGTGAAGCAGACCAGGTTGTTTTCAGCTTCGTACAAAGCTAATAAGGAAGCCCTTGTCTCTTGGGCAGCAAGTACTTGCAACATAAACATTATTTAAGTAATGTTTAAATTTCTTAAGTAATGTTAAGGAGTGCTTGAAGTTGCTAGACCAATGCTGTAAAACACGTGGATGCACTTAACCATGAACATATACTTCCCTATATGTCTATACTGGTCTGTAAGACCTCATTCCCATCTTGGTGGGCAGATTTTGTCAGAATCAGTAATTTCTGTCAGGTTATCTCCCAGTCAAGTCTACACCTGAGGCACGGCACTAGCACAGGGTGGGTTTGTTCTGTGTCCTTGGTCCATCAGGGCATCTCAGCACTGCTGCCTTTCACCAGCCTGCACTCTGCATGCCTCCCTAGAGAGCTAATGATACTGGTGGCAGCACTTTTTCATTTCTGGCTGAACTTCCCTCCTTCACCTCAGCACAGTTTCCTATTGAAAATCAAACCACCTCACAGCTGATTGTCATTGCCAGCAGCTTAATTTGTGATGAAATCAGGGCAACAGTGGGACTGGGTTGGTGAGTTCATTTACTGATGTGCTGATTTGCAGGTCAGTTTGATGCCTGGCTGCAGTTTATTTAAATGTTGCATCCTGTTGCAGGCTCTCTGGGTGCAATGTGTACTCCTATACCCAGTCTAAGTGCTCTGAGTATTTGCTCAAATGTTTGCTTAAAATGTTAAGGTAGATCATGTCCTGCAGCAGGAAGGAGGATGTTGTTCTTCTGGTGAAAGGTGTGGAAACAGATACTGTATGGTAACAGAGAGGTGGGATTAGTGGAAGAAAATGGGATTTGGATGAGGTGAGCTGCAAGGAGCTTGGCTGCAAAGGCAGCCAGTGCAGAGCCCTCAGGATCATGAGCTGAAATCACTCAAGTGCAGTAAAAGAGGGCTGAAAGGAAATTGGATTGCTGGTAGGGAAGGAATAAACCCAAAAGAGGAAAAAGAAGTCTGATGGCTAAAAGGGCAGAGTTAGATAAGGGTGAGCTGAGTTCTAGGTTAAAAAAAAGGATGTCCAGGTATCAGAGAGCAGAAGCTTTGGAGCAACCACATGGTTATAAAGGCGAGTGGAATTTCAGGGTGGAGGTTGTTACATTTATAAGGGGGATTACATGCTGTAAGGCCAGCAAGAGCACCTCCCTCCACCTTGATCCTGAGCAACCCAAGCACATCCTGCAGACAGTGGCTGAGGGTTTTGGAGGGGAGTAAGAGAGAGGAGCTGTGGCTCCACTGACCATGCCCTGGGATATGTGGGTGCATTAAGCCAACTCTGCCTTGGGAGTGAAGTAAAGAAATGTGATTAGATAAATATATAAATATATAAATCTCTTATCTCCTCATCGGTGGGATGCCATTGTTTAGGACCTTGATTCATTATTGTTTAAGAACACTGTGTTAGTAAGGTCATGTATTAGCAGTGCACTGTGTTTCAGTGCAGCTAGCCCAGTCTGCCTGAGTCCAGCTTCACTTACTCTTCAAAATGAATGAAAAACAGACACCTATGTTTTTTGAATATCTCTGGAAAAAATACAGTTATAATGACAAATCTCATCTGCAACCAACTGTAGGCAAAATGGAATAAAGCTATGGGATCAAAAAAAGCACATTTTAATACACTTTAATATTTTTCTAGATTGAATTTGCCATGTTCTGTAGAAAAAAAAACCCTTTTATTGAGCAGAATGATATATTAAATTTGGTTGGCCCTTTGCTGTTAGAAGCTGGGGAAGTTTGTTCCCTGGTAAAAAGCACATTTCTCTGTCTTGAAAGGATTTAATTGTATTTCCGTGAGCACCTCTGTCTCAGGCATGGAAGATATGTTCTCTCTTAACAAGTCTGTCTGCTTAGGCTTCAGTCTGTGATATCAATAGCACTCTGGAAAAGTTCCTTTCAGTGAAACAGGAGAGCTCAGTCTGATTGTGTGGCAATGATGGATGGATGTGGAGTATCTCCTGCTGGATTGCAGCTGACACTGTGCAAACAGCTCAGGGTTTCCTCAGCACCACCTTTCCAGCTCGGGGGAATCTGATCCAAATGGAGCCCTTCAAGAACTAGCACTGCTCAGCTCAGCTTGAGGCTCTGCTCTTAGCCTGGGGGTCCCAAAATCCTACTAGGGTGAAGCTGCCACGGCACAGCCAGCACGAGTGAGCCTGTTAATCCACACACAGTGGTTCCTCAGGCTTGATGGGATTCTTTCTGGAGGGTTGAACTGTTGGTTTTGAAATACTCATCATTCAGCTTCTTTGCCTCTGCATTTCTGGTATTGGGCCAAACCTAGCAATTGAAATGTGGCAATGAAAATAGGAGAGATGGTTGCAGGAAGCAGCAGGAGCAGCAGAGGAAGGGTGGTTCTCCAGGGGAAGGCAAAGGTGTGCCATGCAGGCTTTGACACCTTCCCCCCCCAGGCAAAGCTCCTTCTTGACCCTGCTCACAGGCATAGCTTGGTACCCCAGACCTGGCTGTTATATTTACACCTTTAAAAGATTTGCTTTTACACCTGAGAATACTCTGCTCATCTCTTCAGCTTTGGGATCCTGACTGGAATCCTTTCCTAAATGCATGAATTCAATGGTACCTTAGACTGGCAAAAGCCACAGCTACCCAGGCATTGGAATTAATTTTTTAGATAAATTTACCAGGTTTAATTTGGTGGCTTTTGCATCTTTTCATTGTTGGTTATATGTTTGAGTGGGGCTGAACAGGATTTTGCAATCCACCTCCTCTCTACCACTTAGTCTTGGAAATATTTTTATCATTTCTCCTCTCCGTTTCAGTGGTCACCCTTTTATTATGGTCTTCTTTATTGTGGCCTTGTCCTTGCTAGTTGTAACCACCACGTCCCACGTGGTTCTGGACTGCCTACAGAGTGTGTTGCAGCATCCCTCTGGTATTCACCTGCCCTTTAATCCTCCTAATATTTTGCATTTCCTTTCTAACGCACTCATATCTGGGGTTATGGCCCTGTTCAGAAGTGCTTGGTTTACATTTGCAAAAGGGAATTAAGCCCCAGGTCAGATACAGTGGCAGATGGGAAGTGCTGCCTCTCTCCTCTGTAGGTAACCATGGGCCTGCCCCATGTCCCCTTTCCCCTTTTTGGAAAATGCCATCCAGCATCACCATGGCCTAATGCTCATGTTGTCCTCCCCAGCACCACGCACCCTTTTAATTTCCCTTATTTTCCTGCAAGTCATCCATTCAGATTTCCTGGGAGTGGAGAGTTATTGACTGGCTTTTCATGAGCTGTTATGAAGCAGTAAATAAAGGCAAAAGACAAATGCAGCCACATCCAGGAAAAGAAAAATCATAATTAATATCTCACTAGAATGAAGTGTCTTTATAAGGGCAAGAGGGGAAATGAAAGGAGAAAGAGATATTAGCTTGACATATATCAGTGTTTTAGCTGGATATATATTCACTGCAGTTGTGACTAGCATGTGATGGACTAATAAGGGAACATAAGACAGCATAGAAATGAAGCCTTTGAATGAACTCCTAAAGAGTTTCCATCAATTGACAGAGACGAAGATAAATCTTGGATGTCAAAACCGTGGGAGCATTTCCTTGTGGTGGGGATGCTGTGAATACTTGGAAACTGAGTGTCTCACTAACTGCTGTTGCAATGTTAAAAATGCAGTGTAGTAAGTGTATGTATCACAATGCAATGGGTAGCTCTGGTCCTCTTTGCAAAAAAGAGTTGGCATTTATGTCAATAACAAGAGTAACCCCACGTATTGTGGGCTGTGCTGGAGGAGAGATCTCAGCCTTCAGCACATGTATTAAAGGTGAGAAGACTCAGGATAGATTCAAAAGCTGAGACATCTGCCCCTAATTTATATAATCATTTGAAAGTGTAGGCCTGAGGCCAAGAACAGATAAATTGCTCAGGCACTACCCGGTAAGTTACAGCTGATGTGTGACTACTAGTAATTGTGGGGTCTTTTACAAGATCCATGTCTTGCACAAATACAATTACTGTATTTTACAGCAGTCAGGGCAAATCACACATTTCCATATTGCATACCAACATGGTATCTGATTAGCACTAAATTCAATTTGTGTTAATAAGCCTAAGGCAAAATTAGCTCGAGACAGTGTCATTTAGCAGTATTTAGACACAAAAACCAAGTTGTTTCCTTTTGCTTTGCGTAGGTGTTCTGTAGTACAGCAAACAAGGGCATCCAGAGTGTTAGCCTGAAAGGTTTTTCTCTCTAGGAAAGATGGTTTGTGTTACCAGGGAGGCTGGAGGTGTGAATGTTGACATTACAGAGGGTGTGACAGTCACAAACTCAGACCTCTGAGCTCACAGGGAAGAGTTCAGTCAAAATAACATGAGAGTATCAATGGAATTTTTCTTAGGAGTCCAAGAAGCCCATGATACAACTCAGTCCTACATTTCTAGTTGCCTTTGGTGGTGTGTTGGACTTAGGTACTTAAAGCTTAGCATGATTTAGGAAATATTATCGAAGTGTAGCCCACAACACAAAGTCGCTACAGGGGACACTTTCCTGCTCCTGAGCCCTGCAAAATGCTCTCTTTAATTGTACCTGAGAAGCCCCATTGATGTAGGACAGGATAGTTTTGTTTTGCCAAGTCAGCTGTTCCCAGCAGGATTAGCCATAGCTGGACCCGTGTCCACTAACACTGTGTGAAATGGCTTTTAAAAGGGTAATATTAATCCCTTTAGTAGCAATTTTCATATGCAAATCCATTAGGAGTGCACAAATCCCTTGGCTGTTTGTGGACCCTCAGGGCACTGAGGCACTCATGTAAAGTTATTTTTTCTTTTCCCTTTGAGCTGCCCCTCCTGATGCTTCCCAGTTCACTGCTGTACCAAGCCTGATATCCTCCCTAATTCTACCGAGGGGATAAAAGTATTTCACTGGAGATGAGTCTTTGCTTGGCTTTCAGGAACTTGAAGAAGTAACTTTATGTTGTGCCTCTCTATTTATGTATGCACTTAATTAAAGATAACACACCGTTATTACCCCCATATAAACTGTGAAGTGGCCCAAAATATTTTCTTCCTGTGTAATGAGCACACTGTTCTGCTTGTTTTATTAGATATCTGCTGATTTACACTTGCTAAGGATTCAGCCTTGACCTCCTTCCAGTCAGATGGGTGTGAAACTGCCTGCAGGACCTTGATTGTCAGTAAAAAGCCAATGTTAGCAATTTTCATCAGGCAGCATGGAAATTAATTAGCCCAATTTTATGGAAATCAGCTCATTAGAAATAATTTTAGTTGGCCCATTCACAAAGCACTTTACACATTAGGGAAAAAAAAAAAAAAAAGAGGAAAAAGGAAAAAGCATAGCTTTGTGAATTGGATACCGAAAAAAACCCTTTCTAAAAACAAATGCTCTTCAGCAGCTGTGCCATTGGCAGGGGAGGGGTGGCACCGGCAGATTGAGCCTCTAGACTGTGCTTTTTTCCCACTCAGCGCCTGAAAGAGCAGCAGGGAGGGATTTGTTGGGGGCTGCAGATGTCCTTGCAGAGCCTGAGGCTGCACATTCTGCTCCTACAACCTTTGGGCTTGGCCGAGGGAGGAGGAGGAGGAGGAGGCAGAGTGGAGATGGACATCTCCCAGGATGCTGCTCCTGTGGCTAAGAAGGAATAAAACAGTTCAGACACAAATACATAATTACAGGGGGGAGAGAGGGGCTGGGTGCTGGAGAAGCTCTGCCATGTTCTCCCTTCAACTTTTTGCACTGTAAGGTGTCAGCAGGAAGGGCACCTGGGTTCTGAGTGATCTTGTGTCTGTCACAGCCCCAGAAGGTCCCATGGATCAGCTTGGCCCTGTGACATCTCCAGGCAGTCCAGATCAGACAATGCTGTGTTTTAATCCCCATGGTTTTAAGGGTTTCTTGGTTCTGAGGAGTGGCCAGCACAACCTCTGTCTCCTGTTTCAGTTTTTACCCACTCTGGTGCTTTTGCCAAGGGGGGTTTTTTAATAAACCCTGTCTTCAGACTAGTCATGGAATACACAGGTCATGGAAGAGGACAAACACCTTCACCCCAAGTGATGCATTGTCACTTTTCTTGAGGAGTTTTAAAGATTTGCTATCTTCAGGGTGTCTAAAAGTTTGCCTGGGACTCATAATTTTCCTCTTGAGTTAGAGAAGCAGCCAGCAGGGACTTTGTTCTGTTGAAAACCAGTTTTTCTTTCCGGAAGTGTTCTCTCTCAGCCCCAGTTTCATTCTTCTCTCAGATCTGTGTGTTTTGTGAAGTGTTGTTTTCTCTCCCTTTGGGGATGGACAAGTACATCCCCACTGAGGTACACTGGTGGGTGCCTGGCTTAAAATCTCAAACAGCATTCTTGAAAGGCCTGGAGAGAAGCTGGGGGGAAAAAACCTCCTTATTTAGGGAGTGATGTGTCCTGTGTTCCCAGTGAGGCAGCTTCTGGTTCTGCTCAGGTTCTGCCCTTGCCCAGCCACAGCCACAGCCCTTCCTGAAGGTACCAGTTACAGCAGTGGAACAGAGCACCATGTCTTGGGAGACAGATTCCCATTTGCTTTTTGTATCTCTCTGGGCATTTTCCCGGGAATAATTAGCATCCAACTGGAGCAGCAACAGGGTTTTCTTTGCTTGCAGCCCCTTCCTCAGGTGTCTGGCATTGCTTGTTTTGCAGGTGGGTGTCAGAGGAGCAGAGCACCCCAAAGGCTCCTTTCTCTACCAAGAGAAGCTTTGTGCAGCCTCATGAGCATGTGAGGATGCTTCCAAGTGTGTGGCAGCCCACAAGAATCAGTCACTTCTATAATTCTCAGTTTTCTCAACCCCTCTACATAAGGAATTATGGCACAAAATATGTGGTTCATTTTAAAGTGGGAGCTTGAAATAAATTGAAGCCGAAGGAATGTTTTGGAGGTGAGAAAACTCTTTCTGGCAAGTGCCAACATCAGAATTATTACTCCTTTACAATTTGCTTAAGCAGCCACTATAAACAGCTTCTAATCAGGCTCCCTTGGTGTTTAGAGATATCTGTGGATTGATTTTAATTAGATTTGCACCTCTTTGTTAATTCTATAATGTTTGTTTGCTTATAACTTAAGAGTATTTGGATGCTGTGAAACTGTTTAACTTCTTTAGTTAAATTTGAATGAGTGGGCTCTTAGACATGCTGTTTTCTCTGCTGGTGGGGTTTTAACAAGAAATAAGTGTGGGCTTTTTTTTTTTTTT